>OZ030016.1:32780210-32982710 GCA_964023405.1 Apodemus agrarius | reverse complement strand
GAATGTCGGAGACATCCCATCGCTCTCCCTGCTGCAGTATTTATAGATGTTCTACTAGGTACCCCACGCACATCACAGGAGCAACTCGCCCTCTGGTTCACTCGCTTTCTGTAGGAAGATGGAAGATCTCAGGGAAGTTCGAATTACCCCAATTATTGATGAGGACGCCCATTTTATAAAGGTTCACTATGCAAGTTGTGGCCAGCACACCCTTATTTAACAGAACAAAGACAATGGCCATGTTATTGCTTTTTTTTTATTTTTATTTTTTTTTATTTTTGCAGTTGTCACGTGCAAAGCTTGGGATAACTAGGTCTCCGTGTTTACATGTCTCCATCCTTGCATAAACCCAGAAACCATGTGAGATTTCTTCAAGGAACTGTTAGTGGTGGCGGCGGCTGCTATCATGGCAATGACGTTCACCCCACTCTTCTAGAAGCATCTATTTTCAGGCTTACCCTTGGCTCTCATTCTGGGCCTGTCTGTCGGAATCTGTTTTACACTGTCTTTCTTTCTCTGCACTGAGCAACAGCTGCTCCCTATCCCCTAGTAGCTGAGAGCAGGCTGGCTCACGGCCTTATTACCCTAAGGACATGGGCTCCTAGAGCACACACTCTTACTGACCGTATTCCATCTTTCTCTCACTTTGCCCGCGGGTGTCTCAGAACAGAACAGAGGGTAGGCTCAGATCTGCTCTTTATCTATCTTAGAGGGAGCCCAACTTCTCCAGGTCCCAAGTTTTTCCCGTTTGTGAATTATGCTTATCTAAGTCTTCCCAGCTGGGTATCATCTAGAGCTGTCTTCCCAGTTCTATGTTTAGCCTCTGATTTCATCTTTATCATTTTGAAAGTGACATAGTTAGCTTCCATAATGACTTAAGTTTTTCTTATTTTCCTTTAAAAAGAGGGTCATTGTTCAATGGGGTGTCCTGACACATGCCAAAACCTGATTGTTCGTAGTTCCCATAACAATCTGTCTCTGTTCACGTCCCATCGCCTGCATCCACATGATGCACCCGTGTCGCTGTACTGAGCCCGGGGCCAAAGCCCATGTGCTAACTGTACTTGACATGCAAAAACCAAGCCCGAGCAGAAAGCAACCTGTCCAATGTGCCCAGCTGGTTCCAGGCAGATCCTCTGCCCCGCTGCAAGCTACCTGGCGTGTCACTCCAACAAACCCTGCGGTACCCCTCTCTCCATGGAACCGTTCCTAGCTTCCCCAAGCAGGTACTTAGAGGCACTCTCTACAGGCTCTACTCCGGTACTTTACTGAGTGTGGTTTGTAGATTGCCTTCTCAAAAGATGGATTGAGGCTTTTCCTATAAGCCCAGAGCTCTGTCCAGAGTCTGAAAGGGACACAGGTACCCTACGGCAAATTTCACTTTAAAGATCAAAAGAGACCAGGGAAGAGACGAAGGGAGGACTCATTGCTAAGATGGATTGAGCCAACCCTTCCTTCCCCATAAGCTTCGGAGAGCTGGCTACCACATTTAGTGTTCACAACAATGGATAGCAATCTAAGCATTCATTCTCCATTCATCTACCATGTATAGAATACACTTATTGAGTACTTCCAATACCATAGTTAGTGCCTAAGAGAAGAGTCCTCAGCTTTTATGTATTTGCAATCAATGGGGAGCCAGGGTTAAATCAAAATGCAAGGTGGAAATTGTTCTAAAGAAAAATGCTATTGATGTAGTTATCCAAGAGAAGGAGGCTAGCTTGGGCTAATTTAAAGTCATCCTGTTCTCTGCTATTAAATAGCAGAGCTAGCCTAGACTCAGAGTGCTGTAGTGCCCATGATAATCTCAGACCCTAGTAATCTCATCTTGGTCCAAATTGTGCATGTTCCCAGATGACTTAAACCTTACAGCTTTTTCTTCTACACTAATGGGATGATAAGTGGACACTCTCAGCAGATAGGAAAACTAGCCATGTCTCAATTATAGCCTCTGTCTCAGGGCCACAGTCAGGGGTACCTGGCACCCAGGCAAGAACATGGGAGAGCTCTGGGTCCTGCCAATGATGGTAACATCTGTAGACCTTGAGATGAACTTCAGTTCCTTGTGAGGTAGCATTGGCAGCCTAGTTTGCCTCTTAAAAAAGACCCTACTACTTCAAGTATCAGCTTCTAAAGCATTTCATAACTTATACACATGTCTCTAGATTGTATCTGTGTGTGTTCAGTCATCGGTGGAAACAAACAAATTGTCATTTGCCTCGCCTCAACCTGTCATGCCCTTGCTGGCTTGGTCTACGAGTCTAGGAAATTATTCTCTAGATTGAGGAGACCAAATTCTTCAAACTCTTTTCCCAAGGAAGTTTAAAATTCATAATCATCAGTGACACCGGGTAACTTCATACACACAAATATTCTGCTGGGGAATATAGCAGGAAAGGCAAGAGGGAGAGAGGAGCTGTGTCGCTGGCCAGGTGGGGCATGGAAAGTTCTGGAGAAGCCAAAGTCCTAGGTGGAGAGGCTTTTTCCTTCCTAGTGAACTTTTGCTTCCATCCACCAAAGGGCGGGTCCTGTAAAACCGGGATCATAGCCAAGGAACCATCCCTCTGGACCTTCTAAGTCAAAGACTAAGAGTCACCATGAAAGATTACTCACCATCAATGGAGAGACAGCCTTGGCTAGATTCGAAACAATAGGGTCTCCAAAACAGGGAGGCTCACTTGACTTCTCTCAGATCCCGAGTGTGAAGACACTCCCTTTTTTTTTTTTGACTCTGCTTGGGGAATTTGTGTCAGGTGTCTGATGGCCTAGGACCTTCTTACAGCTGAGTTCCCCATGGGCACCTGTTCCTAATCCGCGGTGAGGCAGCCAGAGTCAACAGGACTAGGCTTCCTGGTGAGCCACAAACCATAAGACCTAGAACGTCAGGTTTGGAATTGGGTGATGCGGAGGGAGGAACTGTCCATGTCCTCTTCCGATGACTCTGGCGCAAGGTGCAGCCATCTCTTCCTCAGATGGAGGCTGAACATCCATCCGGAGTCCAGATTATCCACCAAGTAATGAGCACTTGCCTGCCACTCTCCTTTGTCCATTGGACGGGGCGCCATTGAGAAACTTCTCTGCAGTCCCCCATTCCTCGACAGACTAGTTAATCGTCAGTTGGAAGCGTTGCCTTTGGCTGTAATCCAAGGTCCAAAGGACAGGTGAGAACAGGAACTCATTCCTCTGAGGATGTGAGCAGGTCTGAGAGGGGCCTGCTGTGTTGTGTTCCGATCCACTCACCTCATCCCAGCGAGTTGCATGGAGGGTTAGGAGCTGGGACTGTGTTATTAACCAGTCTGGGTTCTTAGAGGCCCCAGATCTCAGCTTCCTGTTTGTGATGCTTTAATTTGAGCCTTTGACATTATCAGTATCAGCCATCAGCTCAGGCTGGCCAGACTGGTTTTCCAAGTGGCTGTGTCCCCCTGAGATAACAAAGTCCCCTTCTCATTCACTTTGTCATCGTTTCCCAAGGAGATGGACTAGAATGACAGCCCTAAGATCTCCACATAGTGTGTGACTTTCACAAAAATATCTCCCAGGAGACCAGTCCTCTCAAGTGATTAGCCTGTCCCTGGACTAACACCATTTTCCATCTACCCACTCATCACTCACAGCAGCTGTGGCAGCATGAGGGTGGCAGCAAGATGCCACCCTGGGGGTTTTCCTCTTTGGTGCTATTTGGTAGGGGCCAGAGCAGACAGCAGCTGTGCTAAAGGATGCCCACGAAGACCAAGTGTATTATCACCTACCTGGAGATGTAGGGAGAAGGTCCACGATTGTCCTGGTTTCCCTTCAAATTGTCTCAAAGGATGTCTTTCCTAGCATCAAGGACTCACCTATCAGGGGTCACCAACATGTCACTCCCAAGCTGCCAGTCACCCTAAAGCCACATTCTCCCAACTGGATACCTTGGTTCCTCCCTGTCCCCGTACCTCTCATGCAGACTATCCACTCCGTGGTCCCTACAGCCATCTACCCTGAAAAGCTCAAATGACTGACGCCTCATCTCTGTCAACACCATCGAAGTTCTCTGCCGAGTGTCCAAATCACCACAAGTTCGTGTACAAGTCAAGTCAGGCCACTGAGAACAGTTTACAAATGGGGCCATTTCCACAGTTGCGTTTGAGATACAGAAAAATCCACAGCGAATTGCTAAGCTGGATGGCAGTAACAGTGTGTGCCTCAGGGGGTGGGTAGGAAGGGTGGGGGTGCATTGCATACACATTGATATGAATTAGCGAGGATGGGTTGTAGGCAGCATATATATGAACCCACCGAGCTGTGTTGGATCTGAACTGTCTTCCCTTGGGAATGATCGTATGGGGGGATTTCGTAGATAAGCGACATGGTTCCTCATTACAAAGTCTTAGAAATCTACAGTATGAGAGGCTAGGGCCTATCGGGTGTATACCCAGAGCTTTGGGTCTGAAGTTACTCTCTGCAGAAAGGACCCTAGAGTCAAGGGAAGCAAGCTCTGTCACCTGCTGCTCCTGACCTGAAAATGATGGCTTCAACCTTAGTCCTGTGAGTACTAGGTACTGAGGAAATTAAATATGCAAAGCCCTGATTAGGAAGAGCAACCTGGGGGTGGGGGCTGAGAAAGGCTGGGGGAGCTGTCAGATTGCAACCCAAAGACAATGCCAGCCAAGGAGAAATAGGAAAGGCTAGGTGAGAGTGTGCTTGGGACAGAGGGCTGCCATACCTGTCCATGACAGGTCACAGTTCTCTAAGACAAGATAAACAGAATCCAAGGAAGTTGACATTAGCAGGTGCGGGACTACTGAGAATATTTTTTAAGGCCAGAGAAGGATCTGTAAAAACGGTCAAAGTATTACTAAGTTTAGTGGCCTATTCATCAGCTCTCAAGTTCCCGAATCTTTTTCTATAAGAAGACTTTCCAGGTGTAAAACTACAAAATCGAATGCTGCTCTGAGCCGTGAGGTTGCTAAGGATGGACAAAGTTTCTATAGAGGGGCACCACCGTGTCACAGCGTTTAGACAGCAAAGGAGCCAAATCAGGCCTGACGACCGTGGGGCTGTGCAGGGCTCCACGGAGCTGTGGGGCTGCCTGGGGGATCAAAGGATCCTTACTGCATCTGAGACCACTCATTTTTATACGCACTGTGCCTAGTTCCTGGAGACATGACCTCATGTTACAGATGCACAGATAAATCCAGCCTTGGAAGGGAAAGAGAAAAGAGCATTGGATACAAAGTGATAGGAATCAGTGTAGTTGGGTTGTAGGTGGGGTGTATGAACTCCATAGGGCTAGGCTGCCCCTTCAGTCCTGAGCTCTCTTCTGATTGGTTGATGCTATGCTCTAACAATTGTTGCACCTGCAGACCAACAGGAGAAATCATAATGCTTGGACTACTGGCAGCTGTTCTTTTCAAATGGAAAACAACTTACTTATGATGGCCACCCTCCCTCCCTCCCCATTACTTCCCCCCTCCCCCCCTTATCACAACCTCCAATCATATGAACAAGTCTTGTAGATAGGGGCGGACGAGGGGAGCTGTCAAAAGCAATTTGTGAAGCCAGGAATGCAATTCTTTTACCGTGTTTAGTAGCTGAGACAGGAGGTGTGGTGGTTTGTAGATGCTTAGTTCGGAGAGTGACACTAATCGGAGGCGTGATCTTGTTGGAGTAGGTGTGGCTTTATTGGAGTAGGTGTGGCCTTGTTGGATGAGGCGTGGCCTTGCTGGAGTGGGTGTGGCCTTGTTGGAGTAGGTGTGTCACTCTGGCGTGCTTGGAAGCTTTTCTCCTAGTTGCCTACTGATCTATCAAATGGAACCGTGTATTTATTCGGAATGGCCGATGATTCTGATTCAGTCCTGCTCACTGTGCTCACAGCTAAAGGTGGCTCATCCCTTACCATCCCTGTGCTCTGACCGCAAGAAAGGGTTTATCCCTTCCTTAAATTTGGAGGAAATACGGAACTCAGGCGGAAGGAAAAGTAACTGGACAAGTTAGAAAGCACTTGAACTCACAAGACGCTTGAGGCAAAGGATATGGTGGAAGAAAGCGGTGACAGCCCAGGCTTCAGAGCCGGGTGTCTAAGACAGAATGGGTAGACCCCCCGTGGAGGCGGAAGGAACAAGTGGAATCCTAGGACCTCACTAACAGCAAAGTGACGGCTGAGTTCTCCTCAGTGGTGGTACTGAGTTCAGGCCAAGCATTTTGTTGTTGTTGTTGTTTTAAAATCTTTATTGTTATTACTGTTATTATTATTTTTATATGTTGGAGTAGTTTGCTCTTGTGTATGTCTGTACTGTGTGTATGACTGGTGCCTATGGTTCCCAGAATTGGCCGTCAGATCCCCAGGACTGAAGTTGCAAATGCTTGTGAACAGATGTGTAGGTCCTGGGACGTGACATTGAGTCTTCCAAAGGGTGTGTGTGCAAGGGCAGAGCTGACACCTGAAATGTGCTTGGGTTCTAATTGGCTCCCGTAAGTGACTAGGCAGGACAATACTAGTTAGGAGTCAGACATGGATTTAATAGTCTTTTACATAGTGAGCTGATCTCATACCTCAATGGCTCATGGATGGGATAGCCAATCACAGGCCAACAGCTCCATGAAGGTGCTGAGGCAGGAGACTGGAAGTCCTGTGTACACACAGATTCTTGAGAGAGTGATATGCTGTCTCAGAAGTGTCAGAACTTCCCTTCCAGGGATAGTTCAATTCCCAGCACCCAAGTGCCAGTTCATACTACATCTCTAGCCCCAGTTCCGGGGAGGTCTTGTGCCCTCTCCTGGCCTCCTCAGGAACTGCATACACACAGTGCACAGACAAACATGCAGGCAGAATATCCTTGCACAAGACACAAAGTAAATCTTAAAGAACAAACCCTCTCACCCTAAGGGAGTATTTGAGGGTCTGACAAAAGGTATAAACTTTTGCACAGCAATGGCTCTACCCACCCTCTCCTGGGGCACATTGTCACTATCATCAGCCTCAGTATGTTTCCTTGGGGGCTATTCCGTAGTCTGTATCCTGAATGCACATTTGGAAATGGCCCCGTTTGTAAACTGCTCCCAGGGACATGACTTGACCGTGGCACTTGTTTCTTGCCCAGAGATGTGCACGACCTTCTTCAACTTTGGCCGACGTGCACATTCTGCAGAGAACTTCGGAATACGGGAGACAACACAAAGTTACAGTAAGACCTGAGGACTCCCTTGGCATAGAAAGTGGATCAAAGCCAGTCAGTCATGGGCTGTACTGAGACCTGGCCTGGCACAATTTCTCCATATTTTTGCCATTAAAGGGAGTTAAAAGGCCCAGAGTTAAGGAGATGGGAAAGGATGTGGCCCAACCACACTGTAACGTATGTAAGATGGGAGTTGGTACACTATGGCAGCCAGCTTGGAAAAATAAGTCTGCCAAAACACACTTTTAGTAATAGTTTAAATTAAATATATTTAAGGTATATAGTATGATATATATATATATACATATACATATATATACACACACATACATACATACATACATGTACATTACTGAAGTCATTTGAATTAACATACTTACCATCTTATTTGGGCAAAGTGATTATGGGTTGAGTACCTAAAATACACCCTCGGCACATTTTAAGCACACGGTACTCCACTCTGTATGGCCCACGCTGGATCTCTGGACTTACCATGCCACATAACTGCAACTTGGTACCTTTGACCTATGCCTTTCTACCCAACTTCCACGTTTCTATGTATCCACCCCCCCCCCTTGCTTCAGCCTCCTAACTGTCTGGGATGACAGGTATGGCTGTCAGGTATTTATTTTAATGGATGAGCATATCCAGGGGATAATACAATAACCCCTTCCTATGGTCCTAACACAGAAAAAAATGCAAAGGTTGGCATGGCTATAAATAAAACTTCACCAAACTCAAAGGATAAAAAGCATTATAATTAACATTATCTTCTGGTTTCCATAAGCACCTTGAACATACATGCACACAGAAACACATGAACACACAGAAACAAAAACTTTAAAAAGTGTGTCTGGAGATGTTGTGAGCATATACTGGTCTTGCAGGGAACCTGAGCACAGTTTCTAGCATCCACATTGAGTAGCTCGCAGTCACCAGAGAGATCTGACATCTCTGGCCACTTACACTCACTTGAAAACACACACACACACACACACACACACACACACACTCACACATGCACACACACTTAAAAAATAAAATAAATCTTTAAAATGGATAAAATAGTCTAAATAAAGCATTTTTAAAAGTAATGGAATATACAACTGAATTTAAAATCTTGTATAAAAATGCTTGCATGTGACCATGGTCAGGTCTGGGTTATTTAAAAAGAGAAAAAGCAAAATGAAGGAAGGAGGATCAAGAATCTGAAGGAGCCGGGCAGTGGTGATGCAATAATCCCAGCACTGGGAAGGTAGAGGCAGGCAGATTTCTGAGTGCGAGGCCAGCCTGGTCAGCATAGCAAGTTCCAGGACAGTCAGGGCTACACAGAGAAACCTTGTCTTGAAAAACCAAATTAGTAATTAATAATATTTTTTAAAGAAGCAGAAAAGAGCAGATATTAAAATGACTGCAAGTATTAAAAAAAAACACAGTTTAAAACTTTGGGGCAGCCGGGCAGTGGTGGTACACACCTTTAATCCCAGTGCTTGGAAGGCAGAGGCAGGTGGATTTCTGAGGTCAAGGCCAGCCTGGTCTACAGAGTGAGTTCCAGGACAGCCAGGGCTACACAGAGAAACCCTGTCTCAAAAAACCAAAACCAACCAACCAACCAACCAAACAAACAAACAAACAAATGTTGTGGCAACTCCAAGAGAAAGGAATAACACACGAAGCACTCAGAGACAGGGCAGATGACTTTCACTGTGGTTCCTTGAACCCAGGTATCCAAGCTACCTATCTCAGCATCCTGGCTTCTGATAGTACTGCACATTCCATGGTGTAGGTCAGGTGTGTGCAGGAATCATAAATGAAGGCGAGCAGAGCTCTAGCAAGAAGATCCAGCAACGTGGTGCCATGCTGAGGCAGGAGGCTGGCCGGTCATAAACCTCCAGCAGGGAAGATAGATACAATAGACCGTGTATGACTGCATCCAAAGACGGAGGAAGCAAAAAATTACAGCAGGTCATGACAGATGGGGCACACACCCACGGGATGTGTGGGGAATCATTATGATTCGACAAAAGGAACATGGAAAAGGGTAAGAAACATGTACAGGCCATTTATGTAATGGCAAAGAAGCAAGGAAAGTCTTAGGATTCTCCAAGGGTTGAAGGGACCACAAACACTCCCAGTGACATCAGGCTTTATGCCCTGCAGCTTGGTGACACCATAAAGAGTCTGCAGTGCTTAGTGCTGGCAAAGTTGTGGGAAAGGGATTGCAATCACAGAACATGGATGAAACAAGAGATGTGATGCTCTCTTAGAGACTCGGCAGTATGTAGAGAACGTGTAAGACATATGTACTCTGAGTCAGGCCTGGAGGCATAGGGTCCTAACACCAGATACTTTGGAGGCTGAGGCAAGGTGACTGAAAATTCAAGGACTGTCCGGGGTAGAGAGAGAACTGGAGGCCAGCCCGCGCAGCTTCGGGAGGCTGTCTCGGATAAGAACACAGGCCAGTGGTGGAGCACTTGCCTGGCTTACACAGAGTTCTAGATTCCGTATCTAGCCAGCCAACACACAAGGAAGCACCAAAATACAAAAACCAACGCCAAACTATAAAAACAAGCAAACAAGAGACCCATGCTCTTCCAGACAACCAGCAATCCCGTCCCAGAAACTCTCCAATGGGAATAAAATCATCAGAGCATATTGGGTGGATCATTGTTGGTTTTCATGTTTGTTTCTGCACAAATTGTTGTATAAAAGCTTGGAAATATTTCTAGGACTAGGAGAGTAGCTAAATAGATTATGGCCCATCTCCGAGATGAGACGACACAGTTATCAAGAAGAATGGATTAGAGTTATGCTGGCCAGCAAGAAGGACTTCAGAAGGCACTGTTAAATGGAGTCAGTACAGGACAGGGGGTGATGCATCACGTGGGTTGGTATTAATAAAATAAACAATGGTCCAGAAGCACCTTGTGTGCATGTGTATACATGTGTGCATGTGTGAGCATGTGTGTGCATGTGTGTGCATGTGTGTGCGTGTATGTGTCCACACAAAACTACAGAGCTGTAGAAAGATAGGAAAGAGACTAAATAGGTTCTAATGCTGGTGTTTTGGGAGTTGGTATGTATGCTTATATGAGAAAGGAAGCACTGAGCGCAAAGGCGAATGTTAAGAGAAAAGAAAAGGCACCCACGTGTGACTGCATCCACGTGTGACTGCACCCACATGTGACTACCCACACACTTCTCTGTAAATGTTAATTCCAGAGGGTTTTCTACACATCTCTCCCCTTGTTCCCAAATAAGAACAGGGCATTTCTCCCACTATAGCCCACTTTAGCGCCCAAATAAATAATACAGAGACTTGGTATTTATTTAAAAGCTTCAGGCAGTATAGTCAGCTATTCTAACCTGGCCATGCTGGCCTGGTCTATTTTCCAGCCACGTGGCATTACCTGCCATCTTGTTCTTGCCCTGGCTGCTCCTGCTCGATCTGTGTCCTCATCGATTCTCCTATGATCTCATAGAAAATTGTACCTCCCCCCTCCCTTGGGATCCCCTCACTACAATTGGAAGTCCTGGCTGATTTTCTTCTCCTGCCCAGCTATTGGGTAATCAGCGCTTTATTAACCAGTCGGAAGTGATGGGAAACAATCTTTAACACATCATTGAGACAGGAGATACTCCAATGATCATTTCGATGCCAATGTCCAGCTATATCAGCATCTGAATACACAGTGCACAAACCATATCCCGTCACTTCTCCTTGAGCTGGTCAGGCATTGGCATTTGTAAAAATTCCTGAAATCACTTGGTCCTCTTGTGACTATCTCATAAGGGCTTGACTTACAGAAAAGTTGTACCCTAGATTCCTAGAGAAATGACCAGTTTCTCATTTGGTCATAGGCCTTAGAAATTTAGAATGGCCTAAATTGTGACATTTTTCGAAGAGCACTGACTTGAGCCGCCTCTAGTGAGCCCATGCGGTGGGCGGCTCACACTTCTGCCTCGCCCTGGATGTTTTCTAATCTTACATTCCAGCTCACCCTTGCTTCCTCTGTCCCACAATCTTGTGCGCACTGGGAACCTTCAAAGGAGACTCTAAGGGTGTGGTTAGACCCACCCTGGCTCCTTTTCTCACCACCTTCTCTTCCTTGCATCCCATGTTGACTTCCAGAGACAATTCCTCATCACATCTGTCAGCGTTTGAACTCTCAGAGTGGGAAAGATAGGTATTGTTTCTTCTAGTTACTGAAGTTTCAAACTAAAGTAATTGCAGAAAGAATCCAGAGGGCTGTTTATGAAGGCCTCAAAGGAGAGGATGCCACAGTTGAAAGCATCGTAAGGAGATAAAGGAAATGTAGTATACTACTTTGTAACATAGCAATGATTAGCTGACAACACGTGTCATTGCCCTCTAAGCAAAAGTAGGCACTGCTCCTGATTCCCGCAGGCTTCCAGAGTGACCTTCTGAACACTGTGGGAGTGCTGGAGGCTTTTGTATTCTTGCCCTTATGGAACTTGGAGGCAACCAAGCTACAAAGATGCCAGGACATATAATGGTGAATGAGAGACCTCACCAAGAGAACCGAGGGTCTAGTTAGTAGCCAGGACGAGGGAAGCCATCTTGGATTTCTCACTTAAGGGCATCCTCCTGAATAACCACAGGCAAAACTCACAGAAAAATGCCTCAGCCAACCCATGATTATGGCAAATACTATATAGTGGTTATTATAAACTGCTAATATTGTTTATAAAACAGCAGTGTATTCTTAGTATAGGGCTTGGCCTTTTGAATTCAATCTATATTTTTCTAGTTTTCTGCACAATGAGGTGTGTTTTCTACTTCCTTTCTAGGAACCTGGGAAAACACATTCTTGACACACTCACACACAATCCCTATGTCCTCCACATTGCAAATCTCACAGGAATCAGATGACTACAAACGCAGGCACAGCCTCTTTGTGCAGCTCTTCCGTACCCTGTTCCCAGGGTACCAGGGCTTGGCCACTGAGAGGCCAGCAGGCCTGACAAAATGAAGTGTTTTACACAGTACCTCTCGGGCTTCTGTGTCATTTTCTTGGAAGTTGGATGTGTCACAAGTATACACTGTAGTTCTTTAGATTAACTATTCACTTTGCAAATGTCTCCACTATGCCACATTTTCTCTCAGAGTCAGTTTTGCAAAGAAGAGAGCATCTTCCCAACTGCTGGAGAACCAGGCTCCTTGGTAGAGGGCACAGTGGTTAGAGCTGTATCACGGGCAGCAACCGTGGCTAAGGTTTATTGAAAACACATCAACATGCTGACCATGAGGTCATGTACTTTGACTAATTTTGTTCTTTATCATCTCTGCAAGAAAATCGAGGCACAGTTGGGTTTGTTGACTGTTCCCAGCTTATGTAGATAATATAAAGCCTCAATTCATAGCCAATGCCTGGCTCTAAGTGTGGCTGGTTGTGTACTTAGAATTTACACTAAGTAACAGTAAATATAGCTACCTATAAAAATTGCCCAACTGGAAATCTCCCATAAATTACAGACACCAAAAAGTTAAATGTCATTTACATTTATTATGAATCAAAAAGCAAACACGACTGAGAGTGTAATATGTCCTTGGTTGTATCCGTTATTATAGGAAGTGATACAACAAATGTGTTATAGTAAAAAAAAAAAAATAGCATCTGAAAATCTTGGCTCTAAAGGGGCTTATTTTGACGATACCAGACTTTCACAGTGAAATGACTGTGGAACAAGACAGGATGTAATAATTTTTTAAGAGTAGAGGAATTCAGAATCCTCGTCCTTGCCAGAAGGCTGTGGGTTATATTTCAGGCCTCTCTCTTCCTCAGAGTGAAATCCCAGTGTTCACTTTTGGATGTCAGGGCACTAAAAAGATAGTTCAATAGGCCAGACTAACCTGTGCTAGCAACCAAAGTAATCTCCAGGAAAGAAAATTTACTTTGGGGTTTAAGATGATCAAAACTGATTACTTCTCAAGAGGCTTAGAAACTCAGCGCTGTAAACACAGCTGGGGAAGTACTTGAATGTGAGTCCATAAAACCCCAGCGAAGAATCTGCCCTTCCCTCCCAATGGGTCTCACGCTCTCTACATGAGTCCATAGAAAAGCAGTAGAGATTTTTAAACAAGCTTGTTGGTAGGGAGAAAAGAAAAATGTATAGAGACATGCTCACTGCCTAGCCTTGGGATACTCTGTGAATAACTTCCTTCTTTTGTTGAGTTAAAGGCAAAAGACTTATTCTCAACTGATTCAGGGATATTATACAAATGAATCCTACACAAACTGAAGTTTTCTCCAAAGTTAAAGCACTAATACAACGCTTTTTAATTTATGTTAGATTTGTTTACTTTATTTTACGTGTGCAGGTGCTCTGAGTGCATTTATGTGCACTGCATGCATACCTGGTGCCCATGGAGGTCAGAAGAAGACATTGGATTGCCTCAAACTGGAGTTATGGATGGTTGTGAAATACCTGTGGGTGCTGAGAACCAAACCTGGTTCCTTTCCAAGAGCAGCAAATGTTAGCCATTGAGCCATCTCTCCAGCCCCTAGAATTATTTTCGAATGTATGAATAAGAAATGTATGAATAAGAAAATTGATTTGTTGGGGAAGAGCCTGCAACAGACATGAAGTTGGCTTCTTTGACTCAGGGACATTCTTCACTGAACAACCTCTCTCAGGAGGATGAGAATCCATGTTATAGATTCTAGACACCAACACCAAATCTCTGCAAGGGGGGTAGAAATATTAATAATTACTTCTCATTGCTGCTTATTGATTTTTAAAAACATTTTCAAAATAACACTTATTGTTTTTATACTCAAAAGACACTGCAACTTCTAAGAAACAATTGGTCTACTTAATTTTCTTCTTGAAAGACATTCAGTTATCATTTAAGTAAATTTCGCTGGATTATTTTGCCTGTCAAGTAAATCATTGTGATTAACTCATTCTAAAGCAACTTTCCTCTCTGGGGTAGTTCTTATAATTAATTTTTATTCTTTCATAGAAACATGTCAAGGTTAATGGCACTTTAATGCAGGATTTGAGCTTTGGTGGGGAAAGAAGTTAATCTGAGAAAGAAAGAAATTGAGTCTTAAGAATGTGATTCTCAGCTGTCTCACTGTGTTGCTCATTAGCAAGAAACACACAAAGTACTTTCAGAAATAATAATGGCTCAGAACCTCATGCTTGGAGATAACAGGGCTCTGTTATTGCAGGTGGCCTTCTACTAAAAAAAAAAAAACAAAACCAACAACAAAGCCGGAAACGTCCATTGAATTAGCCTGTTTACATGGGTTGAGCCATGCTAATGAAACTGAGCCATCAAGGGCCGGGTGCAGTACCCTTTATGTAAGGGGAAGCCTGCCAGTCCTCACGAGCCCCAGATGCACAGGCTGTCCTTCACCCCTACAAAGACACACGGCACACTGTGTAGCTACTTATCAATTGAGAGCCCCCGCCTCCGTTTTGTATACTACGAACAATGCTTCTACAGACATTCATGTAAGTTTTGAAAGAACGCATCTTTCAATTCTATTGGGCATAAATCTAGGAGGGGCATAGCTGAGTCACACAGTAATTCTATGTTTATCTTTTGATGAAGACCAGGCTCCTTTCCAAAGTGACTTAGCTGACCTAACCTTTTTATAAGCCCACCAACTCTGTGCAAAAGCTTTAATTTCTGCATAGTCTTCCTAACTTTTGTTATTGTCTGTGCTACCTTGCATAGTCATCCAGAGGCTGTATCAAAACAGAGTTGGCTGGTGCCCTCATGAAATAAGACAATGCTTGAATTAAAATTGTGGTCTCAAAATACAACAGAAGCTATGGTGTTCTTATTTAGTCCTAGAAAGATTGAGGGAGCTGGGTGTGGTAGCTCCTAGTACTTGGAAGGCAAAAGCAAGTTGATTTCTCTATACCAGAATATGGAAAGATTCCTCCCATGCTCATGGGTTGGCGGGATTAAGGTTGTGAAAGTAGCTATATATCAAAAAGCATTCTATGTATTCCATGCATTTGCCTTAAAAAGTCCAACACAATTTTACATGGAAATTAAGAATCACTCTTGCAGAATGGAAATACAAATGACCGAGGATATCCAGAACAAAACTAAATATTAAGCATCATCAACAATAATGAACATGCTAGAAATATCACCATACCAAATCTCAAGTTATTCTACAGTGCAATAATAAATTCAAAACCTGTACTGGCATAAAAATAGTCACTTATCCTCTCTCTGATCTACACAGCGAGTTCTAGGCCAGCCGGGGCTATGCAGAGAGACCCTGCCTTTAAAGGGAGGAGGGAAATGTTAGAATAAGAGATAGTGTTAATCCCAAAGACATGAGAAATGTCCCTGACTCAAATTATCATGACCAACTAATTAAAGCAAGCAATTAATTAAAGCAGGGTTTGAGAGGTCAGCATGGGATGTGAGGAAGACAATGTTTTTTATAGTCTCAGGGGTAGAGAATTTCCAAATGAGGGATTTGCCAAAATAGATGGGGTTCCAGGAGCAGAATTTAAGCATAACAATTTAATCAAGGACCTCCTGAAACAAAGACACAATTTCAGGGTGGTCATAACAAAGTTGTCATAAAAATCTTCTTGAAACAAAGGTAGGGTTACAAGATGGTTATACCACCTTTTTGAAACAAAGGCATGACTGCCATTCCTGGACCAGACAGTACAAAACCATCTGTAGTCAAGGTTACAGGTGAGGCGCCACTCTATCCTCGAGAAACAGAGGTTTAATCATGAACAGGAATAGACCTGGTTTGTCTTTACTATAAGATGATGTTTAAGCCCAAGATGGAGGCAGGCTTGTTCTTCACCAGGGGATAGGCGTGTGGTTCGGTGGGAAAGAGTACTTTCTGTGCAAGGATGAAGACATGAGTTTGAATTCCCAGCACTCTGTGAAAGATGAGCATGACCTTGCAAGCTTGTAGCTCTAAGGGGAGGGCCAGAGAGAGATGGGCAGATCCCAGGAGTTTGATGAAAAGCCAGCCATTCTAGCTAACCTGTGAGCTTCTGGTTCAGTGAGAGACCCTGTCTCAAGAGAATGAGAAAGTAAGACAGGCAGCATTCTCTGCTGCTCTATATAGGTGCACGCACGCACACACGCACACACGCGCGCACACACACATGCATACACAGTCATACACACACATACATACATACACACACACAAATTAAATTCACATTTGCTCAGTATATATGTAAACAAACACCCAGATCCTAATTTTTTTTTTTTTGAGAAGGAAATCCTGAATTACTGATTGTCTCCAAAATTCATTTTTAAAAGGTGTTTTATTTAGTGCTCTCAGTAGGCAAGGTGAGTCTCCTTGGGCAATGACAGCCCTGATTTGCTGTTGGCAATTCCTCCACCTATATTACTACAAGCCAACCTTCCATTGGATCTGGGGGACCAGTACTGTGACTGCCTTTGCAGTTGATGGCTTGTGTGTGCTATGGTTTGAAGGGACTAAGCAGCTGTGTACAGCCTCTCTCTGCCTTTAGCTGGTAAACTACTTTACCCCATTTGTTAAGACTTGGTTAAGAGGCCATTGACTGGGTTTTCTAGACCAGTAGCTGCTTAGATAAGACAAATATATGACTTCACTACTCCATTGCACAGCTCTGAAATCCCTAGCTGCTTGTAGCTCCTCCAGACCACGTGGGTCAGCTCCATCTTCATCTCCTCCTCCATCTTGTCTCCCTCCCTTTGCTGTCCTTCTCCCCTTCTTTTCCGGTTCTGCCCGGAAGATCCCGCCTACATATCTTTGCCCAATGATTGGCTTCCTGTCGTCTTTATCAGCCAATCAAATAACTAGGGGAAATTCTCTAGTTCTAGAACTCTTCTCATCCTAACACACAAAACTGTGGGCCAGGCCCAATGTACGGTGGTAGGTACATTCAGTTGGAGAACTCAAAGCAAAGAAAGACAAAATTGTTCCCTGTGTTAGACTCCAAGTTAGCAGGGGGTGCAGATTGAGCCTAACTTGCAGTGAAGGGCAGTCAGACTATGCAAGCCTGAGAACGTATCCCTGCAGAAGTGATCTGGGAGCATCCAAAACATACAGCTGCTGACGCAGCCCCTAGGTAGAGTTCACTTGTATCCCTTCATGTACATGTGCACTTCCGAGACAGCCCCGATTCCACAGTATGGCTTCCAAACATGGCTGGCCACTGGCTCCACACTCATTTCCCCGAAGTTCCTTGTTTCTCCCCCAGTGTCCCTGTCCCACAGAGGACACTAACATCACCAGTCACCAAGGGCTTGGGGCCAGGGCTCCTTTCTGACCTCCAGCATTGGGATCTGCGTTTGAACAAGGCGTGTGTGTGTGTGTGTGTGTGTGTGTGTAAGTGTTACACAGATTCTGTTCCAGGTTCTGGGAAGAACTCAGCTCTCCAAACCTGCCAAATTCTATTCCCTGTGTGACACTCTTGGCCTGGGATGCCCTTTCCTCTGACTGCAGAGACATTGGACATCACTCAGGCTGTTGTTTGTTTCTTTATCATGTTTGTCTCCAACACTACAGTGTGAGATTCTCTATAGTTTGCAGAATCTGGTCCCACTTACTGCCTTGCAGGTCACAGTGGCTCAGTCAATGTACACTCAACAAAGCAGTGGGTGGATGAAGGGGTGCACCAGGCACCTCGTGTAGACACAGCCGAGGTCACATTATCTAAAGACTCACTCTGCTCTTTCTACTGACTTAAGTCTAGCCTGCTCTCCCATTCATTAGCGGCAAATAGAGATTTAAAGAGACTGAGAAGGAGTTGAGGTGGAAGAGGGAATATTGTTTCTAATGTTCTGATGGAGTCTTGAGTTCTCAATATATTTCTGTTTATGAGATCCTACATCAAAAGGCAGAGACACTGCATGAAATGAACACTGGGCTGCCATCTTAGCCCCTGGTGTGACATTGATCTAAGGTGGAGGCACTTTGGGGTCTTGGCATTTGGGCCCCTGACTCCAATGTGTCCTGATTCCTGAGTGAGCAACCTTGCAAAGTTCCCCATGTCCCCATAGTGTGTGTGTGTGTGTGTGTGTGTGTGTGTGTAGGCCAGACATCAATGCTCTGTATCTACTTCAATCTCTCTCTACTTTTTAAGACAAAGTCTCTTAATGAATCTGGATCTCGACTGAAAACCAAGGCCAACAAGCCCCAAGGATCTTCCTGTCTCTGCATCCTTAGCTTTGTAATTACAGGCATGCCCCACAGCATCTAGCTTTACATAAGGAAAAGATTTATTCATGTTATGTGCATGAGTGTTTTGCCTGTGTGTAGGTGTGTACTCTATGGATGCCTGGTTCCTGAGGATGTCAGAGGAGCATGACACACCCTGGAGCTGCAGTTAGGAGTAGTTGAAAGCCACCACATGGGTGCATGGACTCGAACCCTGGTTCTCTGCAAGAGCAGCAAGCGCTCTAACCCAGCAGCCATCTCTCCTGGCCCGCACCTGGCTTCTTTATGTGGGTTCCGGGGATCTGAACTCAGGTCTGCAGGCTTATGTGGCAGACACCCCACCAGCTGAGCCATCTCCCCTGCTCCCTATAAGTCTTCTCAAGGACAAAAATTCTGATTTTTATTGGCATGCAGACTCTGTTGGAAATTAAGGTTTTATTTAAACAAGCCCCCGGAGGTTAATATTCCTTTCTCATGATCTGTTTTACAGGCAAGTTATGCTAAGATACATGGGTCTCCTACTTTCCTAGAGATATTTATGAACATCGTTTATTATATCTTTAGTGTCTCAAGACAAGGAGGCGATTGAATAAAACCTGACTTGGAGAGATGTGGGTGTGCAATAACCCAGGAGAAGTGGGTTTTGATCAAGGAAGTTGGCGTTTGCTCACAATCCAACTCTGTTCGAGCAATTAGGTTCTTTAGAAAACCCACGCACGGATTTGTCAAAAAAGGAAAAAAAAAGAATGCTCGGGTTAGAAAATCCTGACAGGTTGGAAACCACGCCCCTCGCATGTTAATGCCCGGGTGTTGTAGGAATGAACAGTGCAGCCCCTGTTGACACACACTGAACCACTCAGTGTTCGAGAAGTCTATGCAAGCCGGCACACACGGCCAGACCACGGCCCCCCTGTTCCTCAGCGTCCCGCCCCGCAGCCAGCGACGGACCATTGTCTCTCATTATGACTTTTGAAGATGGAATCTCAATGCCAGGAAGGAAGTTTTCCAAATCAGTTTAAGGAACAAAATCCTCTTACTACAACAGGATCCAGTGAAGAAAACAAGGAGGGGATTCAGCAGAGGAGGAGGATGACAGACAAAAACAGAAAAATACAGTCAGAGGAAAACGAGACACCCAGCGAATGCAGTTACACTGTGCTTACTGAGAAAATGGTCGTTTCTGGGAACGCTGTGTGGAAAGGAGGCTGACCCACATGTCAGAACCTGTTCACTGTCCTCTGTCACAGAACTCAAATGCTGGCCCCGTGTAGCTGCGAGACACGAGCGCTTTCTCTCATTGTTGCATTTCTCTCGTAATCAAAATATTGTTCTCTGGGAAGGGAGCTTTAATGAGTTTTACTTAGTATTGTGTAGAGTTGCACAAGGAAGAGACAGATTACCCTTTCATTACCCCATGAAATGAGAGGATATCCAGAGATGCCGGAGGCTGAAATGTTGCAAAATGGGGCTCTGATCACATCACTCTGGGCTCAGGATCCTAGATGGATCCCTTAGATGCCTTTGTGTGGCTAGAATGGGCGTGTGCTCACCACGTCTACGCCAGAGGAGACAACTCGGGACTTCAGAAGAGGAGGAAGACTATGATAGAATAAACTATAATTTCAGCCAACTCTAATTTGAAGTTTCTTGGGTATTTTCATTCTTGTTACAGCTGCTAAGAATTCACAGCTATCAATAATTCGTGACTTGGTGCTGGAAGCTCCTTATGGAGACTCTCACTCCTTGAAGGAACGGGATTTTCTGATGGCTGAGTTATGTTGTTCCACTTGCCTCTGAGGGGCAGGTCTGTTGCTCTTCCTGGAGCACCTTGGGGCTCTCCCTCTTTCCTGCTCCCATTCCTCACCTCAGATAAGCTCAGGTTTCCCCTGTGTGGGCTAGTTCTAGGACTCCTTTGTGCCTAGAATCACTATCCGATTTCTCTAATTTTCACAACAAATAGTCTCTCTAGCGGCAACCTCTCAGCGTCCCTGGCTGTCTTCCCACCAGGCTGCAATAGCAGATCGCAGAATGACTCTTGTTCCAACCTGCACAGTGTGTGCCTTTCCCAGGTGCCCCTCACCTTGACCTTTTGACAGCACCTGACCTTTCAGGTCACCCACTCTTTGGGAGACTGTACATGCACATCAGGCACAAAACTATTAGATGGCCAGCTAGATACTATTCTAGCATTTTCTGAGTTAATATACAAGTAAAACCAGAAAAGTTCTATAAAAACAACTTTCTATATATATTTCAAAAAGATTTTATTTCTTAATTGTGTGTAGGTGTATGTCTGTATATGGGTGTGCACATGTGGGTGCAGGTGTCTTTGAAGGACAGCAAAGGAAAGCAGATCTCCTGGAGCGGTTTCGTAGGTGGTTATGAGCTACCAGACAGGGGTCCTAGGAACTGAATACAGACCATCTGCAGAACCAGCACACACTTATAACTGCTGAACTATCTCTCTAGCCCCAACCTTCTATATTTTAAATATTTATAGAAAAAAATGATTAAACTGTGAAACATTATAGCAGCAGACCCCCCCCCCCAATTTTTGCGGAGTAAGGAATACATTCAGTTTAATACTTTAAAATGTATTTATTTTATTTTAAATATTATTATTTTAAATAAAAATATTAATATTTTATTTTATTCTACTGCATGTATGTTTGTATGAGGGTGTCAGATCCCATGAAACAGGTGTTACAGACAGTCGTAAGCTGCCATATGGGTGCTAGGAATTGAACCCGGGTCCTCTGGAAGAGCAGCCAGTGCTCTTAACTGCTGAGCCATCTCTTTAGCCCCCAGTTTAATACATACACACACATATATAATACATTATATATTAATATATTATATATGTATATTATATATAAAGATTGTATGTAGCCTACATGTAAAAATACATTCACAATGGATATGCTATGGCACATGGAGAAAAATGAGGAAATCTTTATGATCATGAAATATATAATTGCTTCTTAGCTAGGACAGAAAGGACATAAGCATACACATACACACGCACACATATGCACACACCCCGGTATGCACACTTATGCTAGAGGACACCATTAAGGAAATAAAATACGCTCAGAAAGCTTCACGAAGCTATCATCCAGCCTTGTTTGTTGGGTTGCTTTGAACTGTGCAATGGCTTCCTCCTCTGGAGAACTTCTCTTTGATTCTGAGTCAGAGCCAAAGTTCAGTGAACAGCAAAGACTACATTTCAGTATAGATATGGCATTTCTTCAATACTGCCTACTTAATTTTGTTAAAATGTTTACAAGTTTGCTGTACTTTCTATTTGTGTGGGGGTAGGGGTGGGGTTCTTGGGGGATTGAACTTAGGTCCTTATTTATACATACCCCAATTACAACTGTAAAATTTCCTTTGCTAAGTAAACCTAATATATTTTATTATTATTTGAAGCTATATTAAAAGTCAAAATTACCTTCAGTAACTTTGACAACTTAACATCTGTGACCAACGTTAATATTTTTAATAGCACATTGCTTTAACATGACTTTTAAAAAAACTACTAGGTTGGAAAAATAAATTTGAACCTTTTTATTTTTTAGTGCTTCATTAAAATATTTAACTTAAATTAGTTGGCCATTTCAGCCCATGCCCTGTTCTAACTCCTCACTGTAGAGACTGAATAGCCTGTCAGAGTCTACATGTCTTGTTCACTGGATTTTATTTTTGTATAATAACTAAAGGCAAAAAAATTAGTTGCATTAGTGTATAAAGAGGTCATAGGGCTGTGCCCTATTATACTTCAATACTATGTAGAGACTCATGATCACTTACATTATTTTCTTTAACAAAGTAAATATCTCAAACAAAAACAAACAAAACAAAACAAAACAAAACAAAAACCAGCCAGTGAAATGGTTCAACTGGTAAAGACCCTTTCCACCAAGACTGATAGTCTGAGTTTAATACCAGAGAAAAGAGTTCTTTTACATGTGTACATAGTATGCACACACACACACACACACACACACACACACACATTGCATATAATTGTAGAAATGAGAAACCTTTGATAAAATCACAAGGAATATGAGAATATTTTTGCAAATCATATATCAGATAGGGGATTTATATCCGGGTTATATAAAGAAACCACTTAACTCAATACTAAAAGTCAAGCTGTCACCCATTTTTTTTTATGGTAAAATACCTGAGGATGGTAATGCCTAAAAGAAAAGGGGTGGGGGTTATATTTTGGAAGATTACCTTGAAAAGTCAGGCAGTCACATTGATTTAGTTTCTGGGGAGTGTCCTCTTGGCCTTTGTGCTAGTTATTTTTCTGTTGCTATGACAAAAACACTATGACCAAGGTGTCTAACAGAAAGAAGAGTTTATTTGTGCTCCAGAGTGATAAGAGTCCATTATGACACAGAGAGACATGGACACCAGCAGCATAGTAGTAAGAATATATGATGAGAGAGATCACATCTTCAACCACAAATACAAAGCAGAGAGAATGAACTGGAAGTGGGTTGAGGTGATGAACTCTTAAGGCCACCTCCAGTGGTTGACTTCCAACAATACCATAGCTCCTAAACTAAACAATGCCACCAACTTGGAACTATATTTTCAAATATCAAGACTATGGGGAGCATGTCTAATTCAAATCACCACATTCTGTTCCCTGAAATCCATCATCATGAGGCCATCTCATAAGGCAAAATGTCCAACATAGTCCAGCTTCAAAAGTCCCTATAGACTTTCATAGTCTCAACACTGTTTACAAGTTCAAGTTTCTTGACAGTAAAGGCAATTTCTTGACTTTAACCCCCTATAAAATAAAAATGCAAATTATATACTTTCAGCATACAACAGCCTAAAAATAAGATGAGCCCATAGTGAGGAAATACTGAACCAAAGCAAGACAGGAACCAATCAGGGCAAATTATAAATCCTATAGCTCCATGTCCAGTGTCAAGGCTTAGATGGCTCTTCCCCCTCCTGCTTTGTGCTGGTCACACACTTCTTGTATAAACTCTCCTTGGCAGATGCCTCATAGCTCTGGCATTTCCAACATCTTAGGGTGTTCATTGTGACCCATTTCTCCCACTCTCACAGCTTCATGAGATGGCTCTCCCAGCTCTGCAGAGGGCCACCAACCATACATCGCCTGGCCTCAGCAGCTCTCTGAGACTTTGGAGGAAGGATCCATGACCTTCTCTCTTGAGCCATTCAGGCCTTTAAAGCCAGCACAGTGTGCCTGACACTGCCATGCTTAGCCGTCATCCTGAGATAGACCCTCCCTGCCCCCTGGATCATATGAGCAGTGACACTTTAGTTCCTTCCTAGGAGCAGTGAACTCTGGATGCTTTCTTTCTTAAACTGGAAGTTTAACAGGGAGAGGTCTTGCCCTGAGAACATCCTACCATTTGCTCCAATGCAGAGCAGGGAGCTAATCTTCTTAACAGTTACAGTCTCCCTTTCAGACAAATCTTACTGCACCATTAAGCTTCATGGCGTTCCTTTTCTCTTCAAACTACATTTTGTACTTCTGTCCCATGTGTCCCTTTTCACTGTAACCCTGTATAATATTATGCTGCGTTGAAATTTCCTCCACCAAAGAAATTAAAGGAAGTAGGGAAAAGCAATACAATTTCAAAGTCCAGCCCCAGTGATATACTTTCAGCAAGACCACACCTCCTAAACCTACCCAAACAGTGCCACCAACTGCAAAACATCTGTTTAAGTATCTGGGTCTCTGGGGACATCTCTCATTCAAACCACCTTGGCCATACCTCATGATCTGTGTCTCCATTGTATGAGTGTGAGCAAGAGGGAGAGGTTAAACAGTAACATGGAAAGGCAGGAGGAATATATGAGCCAGTTTTGTTCTTTAGAAACAATCATCTCATAGGAAATGACTGTAGTCTTTCTTCTGACAGAAGTATCCCAGTGGCCTAACCATTCCCCAAAGCCTTCACTGTTTGAAGGCTCTGCCACCTCCCAGCATTAGTAGGCTGATGGCCAATCGTCTAGCCTAAGACCTTTTTGAAGACACACTCAAACCATACATAGTACAAGCCAATTAAAACTGCATACGAATAACAATTACTCCAAAGTAAAATATAGAAACAGCCAATAAAACCATAAAAACAAGTTTAGTATTATCAGTAACTAGGGAAGTGAAAAATCAAAACTGCAATAAGGACTGGGAGATTGTACAGTGACTAGGTAGATATCTAGCATCCAAGAGGACCCAGGTTCAATCCCAACATCATCACCAAACAATATTTGCAAGGAGATATTAATTACCATTCATTAGGGTTCCTACTTAAAAGGAAAACTAAAAGCATCCAGTGTTGGCCGGGGTGTAGAGATGCTGTGTCCTCTGTACTCCATAGGTAAGGATGAAGAACGGTACAGCTAGCATGGGAAATATGTAATGGAGGGTCCTTTAAAAATTAAACGTGGACCTATCATCTGATCCAGCACATCCATTTCTGGGTATTTACCCCCAAAGGGCTAAGAGCAGGGACCCAAGCATGCTTGTATACCATTGTCCGTGGACTTACCATCCATGGTGGCTGTAAGGTACGGGAGGTTTTCACACTCAGCAGTATAATGAGGATAGGAAGCTGAGAGCAACGGAGCCTTCCCCAAGGCTGACCACAGTCACGTGAGGCTCCGAGCACAGTCAGGTCTGCAGAGAATGACACAGAATGGGAGTCACCCGGATGCCAGGCAGCTGGGGCTTTGTTGGATGTAATTTCAGCTTGAGAGGAGAGAAGAGTTTTGGAGGGGGACAGGTGAGTATTCCTCGTGCTGTTGAGCTGTGTACTTAATTAATAATTAATTAAATCTATAAAGATATAAAACATATTAGTGATTTTTAGGTCTAGCATTGAGAGATAATTGAGGAAGATGGGTCCACGGTCTCCCGTGGGGGGTGATGATGTGTTCTGACATTTCAGTGTTGGTGTCTAATCAGCTCTTAAACACATGCACTGGGATGTATACTTTAAAGGGACCATCTCATAGCATGGGAAATATATTCAACAAAGCCCGTTACACCTATAAACCAATTAATTAAAAACCGAGGGTTCACTACCTGCAGGCTAGAATTCACTTTGTCAGTCACCGATTTGCTAAATTTCTGTTGACCACACTGAGCCGGGAGCTGTGGGGGGTGCGGAGTGTAACTGAGCTTTGAAAATATCCTGTGGTCTCAGTGTGGACAGCGGGAGGGAAGAGCTCCCAAAGCCATGTGGACAGCCATCAAAGTGGGGGGGGGGGCTAGCCAAGACCAGATTCCCCACTCAGTTAAACATCGGTTCTTTATATTCTTCTTGCTATAAGCAGGCAATTCAAATGAAAAGATGTGTCTTTGGTGCGAAGAAAAGCTCCAGCTTTCGCAGGGGGCTCAGAAGGAGCTTTGTAATAATGGGAAACGAAGACTTGAATTCTGACGAGGACCAACCCGTGCCCATCTCTGCCAGCGGCTGCAGCGGAATTGAACACATGGGAAGGGGCCTGTGAAAACCGAGCCTTTACTCCTCAGGCATCTTTGAAAGCGAATGGCCAGGGATTCTAGGCTAGCATGGTGCTTTTGTCCCCTTCAGCTTCTGGGACATAGCTCCTAACAGGGCCATGGCTCAGGACATTTCAAGCTGTCCCCTGGTCTTTGTTTCACAGACTAGGGTGTTTCAGAGAGAGGGGGGGCACTTAGTAAGCAAAATAAGACTCGTCAATGGTGGGCCAATGTGGGATTTTTTTTTTTTTGATTACCAGAGAGTCTCCCTATCCACTTACCTGCCTTGTCACATCCTTGAGGGTCCTGAGTGGCCTCACAATGTCCCTACCATGTTTCCCAAATAAGTAGCTTCTAGTCATTATGATAAAAGCCCAGTCTCATGCTGGTAACCAGATTCTAACAGAATTGAACAACCTTGTTGAAACATGCACTGACTCCCACATCGTTCCCAGGAGAAGTCCTGCTGACCCCCCGAGTCTAAAAGCAGCCAAACCCCCATCGACAAGGAGTTTCTGCTTCAGGTGGGTCCTCTCCTCTACAAGAAGTAAACAACCCCAAGTGTTTCATTGAATGAATTTCCTTTCATTGAGAGGAAAGTGAGGGTGGCAAGAGGAGGGTCAGGATCGAAGCATTGTTAAGTGAATACACAGGACGGGGCCATTTTCCGCCTTACATGGCTGTCAGGTGAGTTTTGAGTCAGAACTCTAAGGTGGAGAGCCATGTCTGTTAGCAACATGAGATAAGAGCCTCCACAGCCACTGCGACTCCTGCAGAACAGTCTAGATGTGACTGGGTCAGGTCCCCACGCACGCCTTCTTAGCAGTGCCTTCCCAGAAGACCGGACACCCCATATTTAGTGGGAGCCCTCCGCTTTGGGTCAAGTGGACCCAGGACTTATATAATCATGAAACCACCCCCACCCTGCCCCCACACCCGCCAAACAAAACTGTACTTAAGACCTAGCCAAAAGAGAAAACCCTTGGTATCCACTTACAAACCTCCAGCTTGCCAGCGTGTCATTGGCATTTCTTCAAGGTTTCAACTGGGAGTGAAAGTGAAATTCGCTAACAAAACCAAATAATTTCCAAAATTTCTGTGAGGCCAAACTCAGAAGCAGCCTTTTGGAGTGGAAGGGTCGGGGCAAGTGACAGACTTCCAGAAACTCTCTACATGTCGCGCACAAGGAAAGGGATGCTTATTCCCGCCAATGTGGAAGCTACTTGAAGTGAGACTGGTGCCCTAAAGCCCCTTCTTTCTGTCCCCAGCCATCTCCCTGCACCCAGGAACTGGAAATCACAGCAAAGTGCCCCTGGGATCCTGATTGTGGTATCCTTATAAGCAAGAAACAGACTGAGCCTGGGCCGGCTCAGAAAGAACAGAACCCGATAGCTGAGAGGTCCCCGTGGCTCTCTCCACCTCCTGTTGCTCATCAAATGTCCCAGGCGATGCCAAAGCTTGGCTTCACTCCAGTACCTGGAAAGAAGGTGAGTTATGGCAGATGCCGTCTGTCTTCCAAACGGTTTACAAATGGCTTGTCTGCACCACAAGACACTGGCTTGCCCAAAGGGCTCTAAACCAACAGCCAAGCCATTTGTCTAGTGAGTGAAGCAACAGAGTTGAAGGGAAAGGAGAGGCTCAGGGCTGGAGCCTGGGAAAAAGATGCCCATCTCAGGGTTTGCTCAATCCTTGGAAGAGGGGCGGTGTGCTGCTAGCCCACACCTTTTCTCTGCAGATGTCACCTGTAAAGCATTAGGCCAATGCCCAGATTTGCATGTAGACTTTCTTATTGATTATATGCATCAGAGGTACACCTTGGTTTGATATATAATACATTAAAATATAAAATATATACAATACATAAAATATATTTTATGTATTTTATATATATTTATGTATTTTATTATTGTATAATAATTTAATCTATTATGTATTATATATTTATGTATTTTATATATAATATATAAAATATAAAAATTATATATATATATGTATATATATATATATATAATTTTTTGTTAAAGTTCTCATCCTCTTTATTTTAGTCTGGGTTCTGGGCCAATCAATTCTTCCTTGAGGGCACAACCCAGGCATTATTATTATTGTTTTAAGGCCTTGATCTTTGACATCCCAAGACCCATAGTTATAGAATGGCAACAATGTTTAAATAAAGTCTGCCAAGAACAGCCAAGATGGTGGAGTAGAGGAGGAATTTTTACGAACACCTGAATGTAGAGAGGTGGAGACCAAAGATCCTGGGTCTCGGGGTTGAAACCTACTGTGTTCTCCTAGGACAGTCCCTCTTCACCTCTTTCTTTACACTCGCCTTCATTTCCCTTGGCCATGAGAATCTGTGTAAAATGCACTCCGATGCCCAGAATACAGATCCCCTTTCTGTGGGTCGCAGCCAGGGAAGCTGCTGGGAGGTTATCGGTTTCTGTCAGCTCAGCAGAGTTAGGTTGGGTTCATTTTTGTAAACAGGACTCAGGAGACTGGTTTGCGGCTTTTCCTGAAATGGTGTTTAGCCAAGGAAGGCTATGTTATTTTCCTCACATTGAAATAAAGGTCATTAAAAACCAATCAGAGAACGGCTTGACATAAGCGCCCTCATCCATCTTCCCCCATCTGAGCCAAATGGGCCTCCCTGCAATGGGAGCAGAGCCCCAGTTAGTACAGGAGACGAGCATTTACAGCCACAAACTTGTCTTGGGGCTCTGGGGAGATTGCATAAGCTCCTTACCGTCCAGTTTCTCCATGATCAGAAAGGTTCTGCAGTGACATAGGTCCAGCCACTGCACAAGGGACTCGGGAGAATTCATAACACTATTGGGGAGGCTCTGAAACTCTGCTCAGGACTTACAAACAATATGTCTCATTACTAATGCTGTTAATAACTCCATGGAACCACCGCATGAAGTATCTTTCAGTCCATATCTGCTGTGGCAACTCTCCGCGCAGAGAGCAGTAGGAATGAGGAAGTCAGCCATCAGGCTGGGACGGTCCTCAACAACTCAGCTGGATCTGTACCGTGCCCATCCTATCTCACTGCAGTGGAGCGGGCTGAGATAAACCAACACTTGTGCATCTGCTCAGCTCAGCTTTTCATCCTTGCTTTTCTCCATCGCTTGATCCTAGGGAGGCCGCACTCACGACATGGCATTGGCTGACCAGCCCACCACCTTCTATGAAGAGTTGGGCCCCCAGGACCCACAGCCTGCCGTGAAGATTGACCTGGAGGGTTGCTTGTTCACTAAGTCTGTCAAAACCCTTCCCCAGGAAGCAGTGGAGTGGAAGGTCAATTCCCCTGACTTTTGAGAACAAGAAGTTAGGGTACTTCCAAACGAGAAGAAGGATACCAGGACATTACAAAGCAGAACAGTGCAGTGGTCAGATGTAGGGAAAGGCAGTTTGTGGGAAACAGCTCCAGCTTTCTTGATCTTCCTGATTTGTGAGCCAGCAAAGATCCTCTTTCTTAAATTTATATTAACTTAGCCTCACTCCATTTACCACAAAACTTAAGAGGATATATAGTTTTGAAAATATAAATTTCCAGGGCTGGAGAGATGGCTCAGTGGTTAAGAGCACTGACTGTTCTTCCAGAGGACCTGAGTTCAATTCCCAGCAACCACATGGTGGCTCACAATCATCTGTAATGGGATCCGATGCCCTCTTCTGGTGTGTCTGAAGATAGTGACAGTGTACTCATAAAAATTAAATAAAGGAAGAATTCTTTTTAAAAAATCATAAATTTCCACTTACATGGGCATTCTTTTTGTCTACTATCTTCTATTAAGTCACACTTGTTAGAATAGGACTCCACTCAGTACTGATATATTATAATCACTCAATATTATTACAAAGGAAAATAAGACTTATACCTTATAAACATCATTTATTTTATGTAATGGTCATTTAGGAACTAAGGGCATGATTTGGTCTCTGTTCTAACCAATCCATAAAGCCTCCTTAGAACAAAACATCAAAAAAAAAAATCCACAAGATTGAAAGAGACAAATACTAAGTCAAAGCTGAGGCATGGCTGTGTTGGGGCTCAACTTTGTGTTTTCTGTCCATATAATTGTGTCTATATAACTGTGTCCACATAATCCAAGTTTACATTTTCTCCAACTGTTTTACATGCATGTACATCTACAGGAGAGTACTTCTTGTCCTGAATGCAACCGGGAAGACATTAAAGATATAAATATTTACCGAGTGTGCACCAAACAGTGGTGCGGGCTTATTCTGCTGGTGGTGGGGAAGAGAGGCTGAGACATGTTTGACATTGGACTCCAACTGGGCTTGTGGCTGATTCCTGTGTGACCTTGGGCAGGTCAACTAACAGCTCTGTGTTCTAGTGCCAGAAGTTGATAGCTTTTACTGCTGAGTATTCCGAGAGCAATAACTGCTGAGAACAACAGCTGCTGCTCAGAGTGGGATGAAGATGAAGGACTCTGTCTTAGTTTGATTTAAGGAAAAAGCAGTTTAAATGTTTCAAAAGATTAGTATGTGGCTGTTTATGCATGCCTTCCTGGTAGGAAGAACATGGCCTGGACAGAGAAGGTAGGTTTGAGTGGCCCAAACACAGAACACATCACAGCTGCTATGATAGCCAGGAAATGGGATGGGGGGTCTCTGGCCCTGGCTTGATCTTCCTGCCCATTAGGAAGTAGATCGGGGAGTGTTTTAAACAAGACAGTTCACCTTCAAGTGTCTGTTTCTACAACTTTCGGCGGAAAGAGTAACCACACGCATACGAGAAGAGACTAGTTCACACTGACGAAGGATCTTAGAACACAGAGGAGAGGCTCTCCCCCTCCCCCTCCAGTCCTCGAGTCACAGGCGACCTCATGGTCACACACACTGCAGGCATCGCTGCCCTAGCTTGAAGAAACTTAGGTTTCTAAGTTGCTTTTGGAATCTCTTTCCAAAGTTTAAAAAAAAAAAAAAGTGTTAGGATCTACTAAGATCATTTGTTTGTAGCATTATTTGAACAAGGTTCGGTTGCATCCCAGGGGTTATGCCATAGCTTTTATAAAGTTTCTCCAACAGCCTGAAGAGGACAATACAGTCATGCAGGTAGTTTCTTAGTCACAGTGCTTACACCATGCGTGTCTTTCTACACGTGGTTCACCTTTCACAACCTGGTGGAGTTGTAGCGCACACAGCGTGGCTCTGTCCTTAGGACACCATGCGGTAAGCATCACTATTTCCCAGAGGCCAGTGGGTGGAGCATACACCCCGATCTTATGTGCCACCCAGAAAGAAAACAGAACACTGCCAATTAAACAGACGTGTACTGACAATTATAAAATCAGACCAAGCCAAACACGCAGCTTCAGAGATGATATGCAATAACGGCGGCCCTGCCGTGTTGAAACTCGACTTTCCCTTTTGCAGATGAGAACACCTGTGCTGTGTTCCAGAACTGGTGAAAGATGGAGTCCCGGCCACTACTGGACCTTCTGACAGTAGTCCAAATGGACTCCACTCAAGCAGACCCAGCAATCTTGAAAGGTACCTTGGAAGCAAGACACAAGACCACATATTCCTAAAGCCAGCACCGCCAAAGAGAAGCTTTGTCATGGACTGTGGCAACACCCTGATCAGTGTCTTTAACACGGATATAAGCATCAGCTTTCCATGGGAAGCCCAAGGAACCGCCTGCATTCTGTCTTCCTGATGATAGTGCATGAATACCACAGAGGTACTTTGTGAACTTCATAGTTGTGAATTTTCCTGCTTAGGTAAAACATTATTACAATCAAAAATCAGTACCTACTGGTGCTTTCGTGGGCATCCACAGACGTGCATACAACAGCCAACGCTCGAGGAGGCAGGTGCACTTGTCCCCAGCGAAGGCTGGGTGAGACCACGTCTGCCTGCTTGTTCCAGCTCCCAGGCTGCAAACAAGGGCCCTTTAAGCTGTGGTCAAGTGCCTTGTTGTCCTCATTTGGTGCCTTTCCCTGTTCCCAGCCGCCCTTAAGCACAGCTCTAAGGGGCTGTCTAGTGTTCTCAACTTGAGAAGGCAGCGTGTGATGGAGGAGAAAGGCTTGTGTTAGGTAAGCCCTATTCACGCTTGAGTAGGACATGAGTTTGATGTTAAAGAATCAACAACATGTATTACATTTGATCTCCTTAAACAAAAACACACAGAAGACAAAGTTACACATGATCATGGGATGAAAATGTGACTGCAGGCTTACCGAGTAATCTGACCTAATTCTCACTAATAAGAACTCACTGCCCTGAGGCGGCTAACCTGTCCGGAGGGCCATTTCTTCTACTGACAGCCTACCTGGCATTCCTATCTGGTAACTGCAAACCCTGTGGGGAGGTCAAGTCAGAGAACAATCAGAAGTCTGGGGGCTGAAGAGATGGCTCAGTGGGTAAGAGGATCTGCTACGTAAGAGCAGGGACATGGTTCGAATCCTCAGGACCCACTTTAAGAAGCTGGGTTTGCTTGCATGAATTTCTATAACTGCTGAGCTGTGGACCTTGCTGGGGCTTGGTGAATGCTGTCTGTGTCTTTCAAAAATAACTTAGAGGGTGATGGAGCAGGACTGTGACATTCGGCTGCCTCCACGTGGGAGCACACACCTGTGCATGTCTCTCTCTCTCTCTCTCTCTCTCTCTCTCTCTCTCTCACACACACACACACACACACACACACACACACACACACACAGGCCTATAATCCTAGCACTCTGAAGGCTGAGTCCGGAAGAGGACAAGTCTGAAGTCATATGCCTATTAAGTAGACAAAAACAAACTGTTGACTAGATCTGGGAGGAGACACGGAGCAGCGGTGGCAATGACACCATGAACACACATGGTTTCTTGTCAGGAACACTTCTTGGGGGACGTATGAGGCTAAAGCAAATGGTCAGTAAGGAGGGAACTTAACCCCAACACAGCAGGTTTTGGAAAAGCAACCTAGCCCAGAGAGCCCGAGAGCTAGAGAGGTGGTGGCTGTGACTTTATGGTTAAGGAACAGAAGTAATGGGTGGTCTGTGTGTGACAGAGCCTGCTCTGAGAAGTCAGTGGGGAAGACGAGAAAAGAGGTGCAGAGAGTGAGAGAGAGAGAGAGAGAGACAGAGAGAGAGAGAGAGAGAGAGAGAGAGAGAGAGAGACAGAGAGAGACAGAGAGAGAGACAGAGAGAGAGACAGAGAGAGAGACAGAGAGACAGGGAGAGACAGAGAGAGTAAAAGACAGAGAGAGTAAGAGACAGAGAGAGAAGGAGGGGAGAGAGAGACAGAGACAGGGAGAGACACAGAGAGGGAGGGGAGAGAGACTCACAGAGAGAAACAGAGGGACAGAGCGAGCGAGCACCCAGGGCCTCCGTGCACTCCTGGGGAACAGGGAAGCATCAGCTCCCGGGCCGAGCCACTCATCCCTTCACTAAAGCCCGGGGTCACAGGTGCTTCGTTTCCAGTCTGGATGTGATGTTAGCAATAATGAGCCACCAGTTACCATCCCCCCGTAAGGTACATCGGGGCAAGGGGAGTTGTTGTCCAACTGTGGGAAGAGCCATCAAGACCGCACTGTTGGAAAACACCTGCCCCCGTTTTGCAAGGTGTTTGGCTTCCTTGGGGCCCCTGCTCACTAATTTCCCACAAAGCTGTGCACTGGACAGTTCCCACAAGAGGTTTTGAAAATGAAGCTGGATTTCAGGTTTGACTCACACAAGCGACATTTGGACAGGCTTTGTTCTCCACAGTCTGGTCGGCTCTCCTTCCTGGGCTGCCTTCCATCCCTGGCTGTGGCTGTTGTTCAGGATGAAAAGGTATTAGGAGCCTGGCTGCGGTAATTGGAGCCTGCACCTGCGGACCCCGAGCCTGGGAGGGGGCTGGGTGCCGGCTGCTCTACGCGCAAGCGTTTGTGGGTGTGTATTTTATTTCCTCTGTTGAACCCTGGGATACTGCACAGCTTGTTTGGGGCATGAATAGGCTGGAGGGGATCCCAGTTCAGCCACATTTTCTGTTTTGAGAAAGTGGGGGTCACCCCTTTACTCTCTAAGGAGGAGGATAGTTTTTTTCTAAACCATGAAAACATACCCAGTGTATCTGGGTCTGATGGACCCTAGTCCCACGAGGGGAATTAGATAAACTGTGAGTGGACACCACAGCCAGGCTTTCTCCCACCCCTAAGTGCATGGATTTTTATGTCTCTCACGCTCACCTTGGGTAACATTATCCAAGCAATGGTGAGAAGCAATAGCCACAACCTCTGCATCCAGAAGAAAGAGATGGAGGGCTCTCTCAAGTGAGCCAAATGAGGATGCCTCTGCCCTTGGCCCAACCACACCCAGGGATCCAAGTTTACTGTTGTAATGCTTCCGTTTCTCACGTCTCTTTTCTCCTCGGTTCTCCACGGCATTTGTGGCAATCGCCCATCTGTTTTCTGTAACTATAGATTGTTTACATCGTTTGCAATTTTAGGTAATTTAATTCCACGTGGCTTCTATCCCTTTAACATGATAATTTGGGGACTCATTCATCTTGTGTGTCAACGGCTCATTCTTTTTGTAACTTTCTCTTGTATTATATGGACGTAGCTTAGACTGTTTTTTGGTTTTTGTTTTTTCCTTACTTCTGTGGTGGTGGTGGTGGCGGTGGTGGTGGTGGTGGTGGTGGTGGTGGTGGTGGTGGTGGTGTAGTGATGGTGGTGGTGGGAGGCCAAAGGTCAACCATGGGTGTGGTTTCTCAGGTGACAATCATCTTGTTTTTAGAGTCAGGGTCTTTCAATGAGTAAATAAACCTCAGGGACCATCAGCCTGCCCCACTAAGCACACACTACCACGTAGGCCATTTTTACATGGATCCCAAGGCTTGAATTCAGGTCTTCATGCTTCTATAGCACACACTTTCCTGGCTGAGCTGTCTCCTCAGCCCTGTTCTCTCTTTCTCTCTTCTCTCTCTCTCTCTCTCTCTCTCTCTCTCTCTCTCTCTCTCTCTCTCATTGTTTGTTCTAGGCGGTGCTTTAGCTTCAATTGGTTTTGAGATAGAATCTTGTTATGTAGTCCAGGCTGGCCTTGAAGTCCAGCTCCTCGGAATTATAGGCATATGTGCCCCATCCCCAGCCCATCACTCACCTCTTATGGGTGTTTTAGTCATAATTTCTCACTGAAATAAAACACCTGATGGCGGACATGGGTGGGGCATGTTTTTATTTAGACTCACAGATTCAGGGCCTTCAGTTCATCGTGGCAGGGAGAGCGTGAAGCCATAGAGATGTTTACATCATGGCACCCAGGAACATTCCATACCTGCCCTGGTGTGATGGCTCATAGTCAAAACAGAGGCATGCTGAACGTATGATACAAAATTGCCTTCAGGTAGTGCCTATAAAGTATGCATAAAGCATAAATGCATTTTTGCATTTAGACTGGGCTCTCACCCTCACAAGTTAGTACTTCTGGTTCTAAAGATTCCAACTAAGGAATAGTCAACCTGTAGTGGATCTAGAGACCTTTATAATTCTGCTATTGTATATATTATTATTACCCTGAATTTTGAGGTATTACCTGAAAAATCTTCATGAAGGTTGTCACCACCAGCCAGAATGTGAGCAAACTGGGGCTTTGGGGCTTTCTGGCCTTGGGGATCGAATTCTCCGCATGCCTTTGTGCCTTTTATGATGAAGTCAGGCGTCAAAGTCAAGATAGACCCAGGCCACTTCTACCTTTTGGAGCCCTTGGAATATTAAAAAATGAGAGAAATTTCACAATCAACATATTTATGTTCTGTGAATTAATGTATATATGGAACAAATTAGCGATTTTAAATATACATTAAAAAATCTGACATGTAACATTGGTGATGATGTTATGATTTTAAACTCAAGCCTGTGGTGGAGCTTGGGACAAAGGATTGTCTCAGCCACTGGCCACCTTGTGATAGGTGAGGAACATCAGTTTGGAGCCTTCCTCACATAAACTTTACCATCCTGATTTAGATCTTCCATGGTTCCCCGTTAACACGTTTGCTTAGGAGAATCAATCAAATGAATGCTACAAGGATAACTGTGGAAGAGAGGACTATTTTCTTCATGTATGTCCCAATCCCTTGCCCAAATGCCAAAAATGGGAAGGTTTTGTCTCTTCGGAGGACTACTATACACCATAAGCCTGCCAGCTGGGGCTGAGAGTAGGAGACCGGCGCTTCCGTTGCCTCTTTTCTTTTGAGTGTACGGCAAAACACAAACCAGCAGCAACAACAACATCAACAACAAGACTCTCATCATGGCTATGAAAGGGCTCCTCTGCTTGAAGAATGACCACGTCTTTCTGCCCACAGGAGCTCCCACCATCACCTCTGTGGGGGGTTTGCTCTCCCCTGCCTCTGTGTAGCTGAGGTGGTGGGGTGACTTCATGTAGAGTGACGTGACGTGTCTTCAGAAGACACTGGCATTGTCTGGAGGCGGTATTGCTCATCACGGCCTTGGAGATGCTACTGAGCCCGGAGTGTAGTGGCTGAGGGCGGGGCTGAACATCTTGCAACACATGGTTAGAAATAGCTCAGCCCCAACACCTGGATGGCAAAGCCAGGGACGTTTATGATGCAGTCAGAAGCCACTCGGGATGGATAGAGTGTGGCTGATAATGAATCTGGAATCATGGATCTCTCTCTCTCTCTCTCCTCCCCCTTTTCTTCATCCTTGTCTGCCTCTGGTGGTTTGAATGAGAATGTGCCTTTTTAGGCTCTTGCATTTGGCCCTTGGTTTGTGACACTGTTTGGGAGTGCTTGTAGAACCTTTCGGATCAGGAGTCTTGGTACAGGAGGTATGTCACAGGGGTGGGCTTTCCGAATTCACAGCTTCACTGTTCTTCCAGATGGTTCTTTATTCCTCCTTTACCTGCTTGAAGATGTGATCTCTCAGCTTACTACTGCAGCCACGCCCCACCCCCACCCCCACTGAGCTGCTTCCCCCATTATAGACTCTCCCCCTCTGACACCATAATCCCCAAATAAGCCCATCCTTCCATTAATTTGCTATTGGTTAGTGTGTTTTATCACAGCAACAAGAACATTTACTGGACACAAGGCGTCTCGCAACCCTAGCCATGCAGCACCAGTCGGGGACCATTTGTTTTTAATCTTCAAAACATGAGCATGGAGATATGGCTCAACAAGCATGAAGATCCTCAGAACCCACGTAAAAACGGGGTGTGACGGCGCGTGCTTCTAACTCCAGCATTTGTGTGGCCAAGGAGAGACAGGCAGCTCCTGGGGCCTCCTGGTCATCTAGTATACTTGAAAGAGTGAGTTTCACATTCTGTGGGAGGCTCCGTCTCAAACAAAAGTAGGTGACGAGCAACAGAGGAAGAAGATACCTAAAGTTGAATTCCACATACATGTGCATAGACAACTGCACTTGCACACATATGTGCACATCCTGTAACTCAGCCTCATGTGCATGAACACACATACATACACACACACACACACACACACACACATACACACATGGGTGGGGCATTTAGTGTGCTCTAAAAGTCTTAAGAACAATGATCTCACCCTTCAAAAACAAAACTCAGTTGAGTTTTTTTTTTTTAATTTATTTTAGTGATGAAAGACACCTACGGAGAGCAGTAACTCAGAAGCATTAGTTTACAGTCTGATCATGTGGGTAATGAAGTAGCTTGTCTTAAAACCCAGTGTCGGGCTGAGGCTCTAGTTCAGTAGGTAGGGAGCTTGCCCAGTGGGCATGAAACTCTGGGTTTCATCCCCAGCATTGCCTCAACTCGGTATGTTGGGACATGCTAAAACTCAGGAGGTGGAGGCAGGAGAATGGTTTCAAGGTCATTCTCAGCTAGTCAGGAAGTTCAAGGTCAGCTTGGGCCAAAGGAGACCCAGTCTTAAAAAAGAAAAAACAAAGACCAGGTGTTAGCTGGGACTCTCACAGCAAATCTTCAGACGTTCCTGGTGGCTTCACTCCAGGATAGGGCTGGATTCCATGTCAGGTGAGCTGGGAGCCTCTCTGGTGGAGTGGGTTAATTGGACACCCGAAGGGCCCAGTGCCAGATGGCCAAGCAGGTACTGAGAGATTCCTGCTAGAGGGAGCTCTGGGCACTCCTGGGAGGACCTAGCTCTAAACTCCAAGAACCAGTTCTGCGAGGTTGGCTCAGAGGGCACTGAGTCAAAGGGACAGGGAGGTGTGGCTGGCCGCAGGGTGGAGGAAGGTACACTGAGCCCTCCTCTAAGAGGAATGCCTGGATCTGGCTCTCAGATAGCTGCTCCACTCCTGCCAATAGGAGGTGAGCTATGTCTACAAAGCCCTGGTAAACTAGAAGATAATCCAGGCAGGATGAGCTTGGCCAGGCAGCATCTATGCAAACAGAAGGATGGACTTTTGGGTTGATTCTGATTTGCTTGTTATGTTCTTTCCTGGGGCAGAAACACTTTGGAAGGCCACACTCAATGTCCATCTAGGGGTACAGAATGTCAGTAAGATACCAAGAGAGCCCAGGGGAGAGGCTTCTTCAGCAAGGGAACCCTTCCGAGACTAGGCAATTAGACCATGATGATGTTCCGAAGGAATGTTCTAGAAGGTAAGCAGCATTTCCTGGCATGTGGTCACTGGCAAGACAGTGTGGCAGAGCTCTCTTGTGCAGGGAGTGAATGAGGAGATTTAGTGATTTCTCCCCTCGGGTGGGCTAGTCTTGGCATTAATACATCAGCAGGGACAAACTTTGGTGCCTTCTCCCTGGGACTATTCCAGAAAGGGAAGGAAGTATTTCCCACTGCTATCAAATACTCAAGGGCTATAGAAGATGCATTTTAGTAACAGGACTGACCTGCTCACAGGCCCATCACAAGGAACCCTTGCTCCTCTCTGTCTAGGCAGCTTAAAAAAAAGAAAGATTTGGGGAAGAAGAAGTTTGACTGACAGCAATTCTGTTCACCTTTCCCTGAGAGCTGCTATCAGTGGGAACTCCTGGTCTTATCAGCTTTGCCTTGTGCACAATGCCCGCTGAGCTGGGGACAGATGGAGAATGTCTTTATCTCTTACCTATGGACACTAGAGAACGAGCATATCATTTTCTGATCTCTTATTTTAATATTTCAGTATAGATGTTCTGAGGAGCGTTCGTAATGGTGAACATAATCACACTCCTAGGGATGTCCGGTGAGTGAGGCTCAGCCCTTTTTCACCGTGTTCCCTACTGAGCCTGCCAGAATTGATTTCTACTCCAAGCTTGGGGAAGGAAAGCCTTATATCTATAAAAGGCTGGCTTTGCTCCTTCCTTTCTGAAAATGAGCGTGATGTCACTAGAGATATTTTCCTTTTTCTCTGGCTGCCAGGAAGTTGAATGAAATCTGATATCCAGTACAGATCAGGAAGACGCTAAAGCTATCTGTATTCAGTTCTTATTTCCTCCGGGCTTGTCATCTCTCTTATTTTGTGCTGATCCTGTTCAAAGTCTGGTTTGTATTTGACATCATTTCATGGAGGAATTCAGAGCCCTGGATTCCCTTAATAGCCAGGCACCCATAGCAATCTATGACCAGAGGGAATCTGGATAGGGCTTGCTGAAACCTGAGGCAACCTGAGGTTAAGTCTTGCCTGAGTATGCCAGTAAAGCACAGTGCCTCTTGGGCCACTGTCAGACTCTATTTCTTATTCCTGATTCGTTCATAACATTTACAATTTTCTATAGCTATTTTATGCAATTGTGCGTGTGTGTGTGTGTGTGTGTGTGTGTGTGTGTGTGTGTGTGCAGGTGCACATGTGTGTGCAGGTGCACATGTATGTGCATGATCCTCTCCATTAGAGCTCATACTGTCTTATGTTGGAATGACTTACAAGTACAACCTCCCTCTGCTTCTCCATGGGAAAGAACAGCACCATTTGCCTGGCACATCATAGCTGTGCTTTGTGTCAGGGATGGATGAAAGTGAATATAGGTGCGTGCCTCTGTGTGTACACATGTAGGTTTGTTTGTATGTGGGGGTGCATAGTCATCTATGAGAGCACCCAGGGGTTAGCCTTAGGTGGTGTTTCTTGAGACAGGGCTTCTCATTCTTCTCATGGGCATGTTCAGTAAGTCTTGCTGTCCCAAAAGCCCTAGGTCTCCACCCATCTCTGACTCCCAAATGCTGGGATAACAAGAGTATGCCTGTGTTGGTCTTCTGGCCAGGTATTCAGGCGGGGGCAGGGTGGGGGGACAGAAGGCTCTCCTGGCTCTATTGCCCACTTCCTGTCTACATGTTACGCGGGCATTTCCCCTGACACAGGCTGTGCCCTTGAATTTAGGTTTAGCCTCATGCTGGCTCTATTTCTATAAATTTTGATGGAGATCTAATCTATGTGTGTTTCTTTAAATCCTCTCATATACTACACCCTAAGTGTTGTGGGAAATATTCAAAAATGAACCCACCAACTCTTTGTGCTCCTGTTTCTCGCAACTCACCAACTCCTCAGCGGGGCTGGACTGCGCTCCTGCGTTCCTGTGCTCCTGCCGCCAGCAACTCTCTCCAGCTAACCCCTGCAGCCAGCGTCTGGCTGAGCCGCTAGTCCCTCTCCACCATCGGCAGTCCCACATTCCAGTAACCAAGGAAAGCAAAACTCTTGAACCTTATAATTAACCAATCAGATTTATGGTTCAATAGATTCTCAATTAAGAAGCCAATACAATAATTTCAGAACCAACTGATAATGATAAAAGCTTTATCCCAATTATTCTAACCTTATGCTATCAAGACTACCTGTGGCTGGTTAAAGCCACGCTGGTTCAAGTCGGCCTCCATTCTCCTTTCTCCTCTCCCTGAGAAGCTGTCTCTACCACTCTTAGATCCACCTCCCTTTTCCCTGTCCAATCACACGTATCCTGCTGCCCTAATGTAATTGGACAGGGGAAATCTCGCAACATATCACCCATTCTGTTAACAAAAAAACTTTCTCTCAAAATATAAATTGAGCACAACTATCACCATTTTGTAATTTATAAAATACAAGATAGACCTAACACCCAGTCCAACATTTTTGTCAAGTAAATCGAACCTCTGTCATCTATCCTAACTTAAAAGTTGTGTTGGTCAAGGTGTCTGTTCATAGCAGTAAAACCCTAACTAAGACAGAAGTCAACCCCAGCTCATCTCAACCATATTAAACACACACACATTGTTGTGCACCATCACTGCTGTCTCCACAATGTCAGACCATCCTGCTGCTGTGTGCCTCTGAGGTGACGCCCTCTCTAGTAAGTACTTCATACACTTGGGCACATCTATTGTGTCCTTATGTAACTGCCTTTCTTTTCCTTAATGTGGTGCCCTTGAGTTTCAATCACACAGCATGTGCTACAATGTCCTTCCCTTCGAACACTGAATTGTATCATTCCATAGGCCTCTCTATAGTTTGCTTGTCCACACATCTCCCAGGGGACAAGCGGGTTCCTGTCACTGTTTCTGCCAACAGTGAACAATGCTGTTACATAAATAGATATAGAAATGCCAGCTTGAGTTCTTGCTTTCAAATATCTGGGATAGAGAAGCGTGTGATAGTTAATTCGCATTGTCAACTTGACTCGATTTGAAATCACCTAGAGCACTGGTTCTCAACGTCCCTAATGCTGCAACTGTTTAATATAGTTCCTCATGTTGCGGTGACCCCCAAGCATAAAATTCTTTTTACTGCCACTTCCTAACTACGTTTTGCTACTGTTTATGAATTATAATGTAAGTATTTTTGGAGATAGAAGTTTGCCAAAGGGGTTGTGACGCTCAGGTTGAGAACCACTAACCTAGAGGGTTAATGCACAGGTGCTCCTCTGGGTGTGTCTGTGAGGACATTTTCAGGGATGAAGAAGTGAGAGGTAAAGACAGCCCTAAATGGAGGTGGGCTGTGAGCTTAGTAGAATAAAACGAGAGAGGGCCAGCCGAGTGCCAGCGCGCACATCTCTCTGCTCTGTGTCTCTCCTGCACTCCTGTTGCCTCAGCCTCCCGCCCTCAGATGTGAAGGACAGCCTCCACTGCAGGTTTCTGCCGCGGATAGGCAATGCTTTGTCATGCTGGCTCTCCTATGCCGGAATGCATGTCTGCTGCCACCATGCCAGCTGCTCCTCCGTGCCTTCCCTTCCACCATAGACTGAGCCCTCTGAACTGTGAGCCCAGCTAACGCACCCTTCCCGTGAGGTTGGTTTGTTTGTTTTTCCTGACACGTATTTGGTCCCAACAAAGAAAAAGTGGCAAATCCAAACCAGAGGAGAGAACATGAGATTGTGTAGCAACTTCGTGTTTTTTGTTTTGTTTAACATTTCAATGAACCTTTTTTCCCCACAGTAGCCGTCCGTGTTCTCCCATCAACAGTCCGTGGGGTTCCGTTTCTCTGCATCCTCAGTAGCACTTGTTACGTTTTTTATTGCTTGTTTGTTTTCAGTTTGGGGGAAGGGCGTGGGTGCTGCTTCATTGTGGTTCTGATTTCTATTTTCCTAATAACTTGTGATGTTTGTGGTGTTCCGTGTGCTTCTTGGCTGGCCGTTCCTACATCTTCTTCACAGAAGTGTTTATTCAACTGGTTTTGCTCATTGTGAATCATTTGTGTTGTTGAGTTATAGGAATTCTCTACAGTCTAGAACTCATCACACGCACGGCTCACTTCCATCTCTCTCTGCCTTTGGGGATTATCTTTTCATGTTATTGGTTCTTTTATCTGATGCATAAAACATTTTATTCATTTATCTTTTCTCACTTAGAATTTGTTTTTCACACAACGTATTTTGATTGTGTTTTTCTTCCCCCAACTCCGAGATCCTCTTCACTCCTTACCCACACTTTGTTTCCTTTCTCTCCCTCTCCATCAAAACAAACACAAAAACACAAAAATAAAGATCAAAATAAAGAAATAAACATACAACAAATATGACAAAAAGTGCCAGAATGAAACACAAAGGCCACCCCAAACAAACAAACAGACAACAAACAAACAAACAATGGAGAATTTTTTTTTCAGTGTTGGGTAAGTACGCCTGGGCATAGGGCCTCTCCTGGAATGTCCTTGATACACCCAGTGACCCTCCATTAGAGAAAACTGATTTTCTCTTTGCCAGTAGGTATCGATTGCAAACAGCTTCTTGTTTAGGGTGGGACTCTATGTCCACTTCTCTCAGTGCTGGGACCCCATCTGGCCTGCACCTATGGGTGCAGGCCCTGTGCATGCGACCACAGTCTCTGTGAGTTCATACATGTATCAGTACCTAGGTGTGGGGGGAGACAAAGCGGGATAGAGACCCTAAGCAAGGTGAGAGGGGAAGGGGAGAGAGCTCACAGCAATCTGGCTTTTGGGGTTCAGGGGAATGAAGAGTGATAGATAGATCAGAGATAATGGAAGCAGGGCTCTGACTAACATTAAAGGAGGAATGGCAGACATGGAGATGAACTTTGTATGCTAGATCTGACTTGGCAGAGTCAATGTGACTTTATGGTTTCCAACACATATAGATCATTTCAAAATATTATATATGTATGTATGTGTATGTGTGTGTATATATGTATATGTATGTATGTATGCGTATATATGTGTGTATATATATACATATATATATATGTGTATATATATATACATATATATATTCAACAGAGTTGAAAGCCAAATCTATGTAGCTCTTCTCACCATTTTCTTCTAACCCCAGACACATTAGGCCTTTCCCCACTACTTTCTAATGTTCTGCCATATCTGCCTATGACTATCTGGACTAGCAGTTCTCCACCTGTGGGGGTTGCATATAAGATATCCTGCGTATCAAATATTCACATTAGGATTTATAACAGTAGAAAAATTACAGTTATGAAGTAGCAACAAGATCATTTTTATGGTTGGAGTCACCACAACGTGAGAAACTGTCGTAAAGGGCCACAGCATTAGGAAGGTTGAGAGCCACTGATCTGTATTCTAACTCCAAAGGTTAGTGTATGCAGGGTAATGTGAACACCGTTTCCTGAAATTATGTTAAGGTTAGGGTTAGGGTGATGAATAAGGTTAGGGTTAGTCAGGGTTAGAGGTATCAGGGTCAGGGTCAGAGGTGTAGGTTATTTATCCTTTGCTGCACTATGAATTGGTTTCGAGGTGGAGGCTGCCTCCACAGGAACCTTTCCTTCAGTTTCCTACGCCCTGTTTCCCAGATACAAAGATCAGTCTCCCTGCTGCTTCCGGGTTAGCCACTGTTGAAACGCCAGGCTCCATGCCTGAGGGCAGCCTGTGGGATGGTGGAGCTGTCCCAGGGACAGCACTCTATAGGGCAGCATCATTAGCTTTAGTGACATCCATATCCTCGTTTGGACAGGCTGTGGCACTCTTTGACTTCCTGCTCTTGACTCAAGCCGGGATGCTTCTGCCCGCCTCGAGGGCTGCTGGCCCTGCTGGCTCAGGCACACAGCTTGGCCGGGTGCTGATTTTCCTACAGGGAGAACATGAGCCTGAAGCTGGGGGGCAAGGCGACGAGGAGGAAACAGTCACAGTCGTCTTTAGTTCTAGGGCATCGTAGCGCTGGGCCTGGTTCTGGAACAGGCAGGGCTTGCTCGTGGTAGGTCTTAGACCCCTGAGCGTGTTATTATTTTGAGGGATGCAAAAGAGGCATGCAACAAAATCTGTAGCAGAAACATCAGGTCAGTCTGAGTTTCTCCAAACAAACTTGCCAAAACTTTCAAAGATCCAGCGTGCACAGTATGGCACATAAGCAAAAGTCGGATAATGTAAGAGTCATGGAATGAACAAATTAACAGCTGACACTGAATAAAACATCTAATCCTAAAATGAGAACTGTTTAACCGAGGCTTTCTTCTGCTCTCTCTTCGGCAGTGTTACCAGGCACAGTAGCCTCTTGGGTGGCACTTTCGGACTGCTTACTGTGTGCCAATTCTTATGTAAATTACCTGACCTGTATGCTATATCTCATTCAACTCTCACCATAGCCTTGGGAGGGGGGGTCCACTCCCATCCTGCAGAATGGGGAATTCTGGGTTAGAGATGGAGTCACTCCTGCACAGAGAGACCCAGAGTCTTCGTGTGTTTTCTATTGCTGTGATAAAGAACACTACCAAAAGCAATTTGGGGAAGAAAGGGTTTATTTGGCTTATGTATACCATGTGTCACAGTCCATTGAGGGAAACTAAGGCAGCAACTAAAGCAGAAGCCATAGAGAAACAACACTTAACGGGCTCCATGACCACGGCTTGCTCAGCTTGCTTCTTAAAAATACAGTACAGGACCGTTTTCTCTGAGGAGGTGCCACTCACAGTGGGCTGGGGCCTCTCACATGGTCATTAATGAAGAACATATTCCCCAGAGTTGCCTATAGGCCAATCTGATAGAGAAATTTTCAGAAGTTTTCTCTTTCCAAATGTGACTCTAGCTTGAGTCTAGAACTCCAGAAACCTAACTGACACACCTGTCTAGTAAAGCACCAAAACGTGGTGTGTCTTGGAGTATACTGGTATGTCTGGGAGTATGCTATTCCAAGTCTGGCTTCTCTTATCAGTTGGCTTGAACTTCTTCTGAGAGCTGACAGCTTTGATGGGTAAAATGTTTGCTTCCATTAATGCTTTGGGAAAGGAGTTCCACAGAGAAACTCCAGTCTCCATTAGTGATTCTAGGTGGCTCTTGGCCTAAGTGGTGTCATAATACAGCCCATGAATGGGGCTGTGAGGGGAGAAATAGGGGCGCATGTGAGGAAACAAGACAAGAGTCTTGTGACCTCAATTTCTTCAGAACACAGACTTGTGGTGCTTCGAATATGCCCGGCCTGCGGGAAGTGGCACTATTAAGAGGTGTGGCCTTGTTGGAGGAAGTGCATCACTGTGGGCGTGGGGTGTGAAACTCTGCCCAGTGCAGAAGAGACTCTCCTCTTAGCTGCCCCATAAGACAGTCTTCTCCTGACTGCCCAGGGATCAAGATGTAGAATTCTTGGCTCTTTCTCCAGCACTGTGTCTGCCTGGATGTGGCCATGCTTCCTGCCATATGACAGTGGACTGAACCTCTGAACCTGTGAGCCAGCCCCAGTTAAACGCTGTCCCTTATAAAAGTTGCCTTGGCCATGGTGTCTCTTCTCAACAATGGAGACCCTAACACTTGTTCTTGTGTTTCTATGCTCCTCCCAGGTGTAGTGGATAAGTGACTTGACCAGATTATTCATTATAACAGGCAACTGTGTGGTTTTTTTTTTACATGATTCTGTAAACAAATTTTTGCCACATAAAGATTGTATATCATGTTTGGCTTGTCCTTGTGATTGGACCCTTTACTTATGTGACTCCTTTTAATCCTTAGTGTGTAAATTGTCTGATTCTCTGAATAAACTTGGCTATTGCATGAGACATTAGTCCATTTCATTTTTAGGACCCACTCTTCCAGGTCCCACTGACAATCGAGTGCTGAAAAAATGGCAAATAATGCCTTGTTGGGTATCAGTGAGTGGGAGGAGTGGTCCTTGGTCAGGTAAAGGCTCAATAGAGGCCCCAACAAAGGGAAATTAAGGTGGGGGAGGTGGGAGTGAGTCAGGTGGAAGGGCATATATGTGGAGGCGGTGGGGGGGGTGGGGGGGTGGGGGGATGGGGGGTGGGGGGTGGGGGGATGGGGGGGTGGGAGGAGGGGTTGGGGGGCTTTGGGGAGAGGAGAAATCGGGAAAGATTTTACCATTGGCAATGTAAATGAAAATGATATTCAATAAAAAACAAAAAAAATAAAAAAATAGCTAAGACAGAAAAAAAATATGGCATATAATAACCTTTATGTACTTTCCTTGTTCCCAGGTACACTACAGTCTGCTGCAACTTTTGTTTCCAAACAAGAAGCTCTGGCCAGTGGCGACTTTGTCCTGTTGACTATGGAGGCCTATTTGTTAGCAGCTTCTTTCAGTGTGTAGCCCATGGAATGCTTGACACGAATTTCCTGTTTTGAGAAGCAAAATCTTAGCCCAAGGTCAAATATTTACTTTTTCCTACCTGGGTCCTCATCTTTGCTTCCAGTTGTGAGCCCCTGTGTGTCCTGGTCCTTGTCCAGGCCATCTGGCTGCTGGTGAAAGAGATGTAAGTCAGCTAATAATAATGTCTTCCTGCAAGATCCGGATTGCACAAAGATGAGGCTCGACACATCTGGGCAGCTGCTTCTCCCGTCACCTTGGACTCTGTGGATGGAGCCTGTGGTATTTCCTCCTGAAGGCACACCAGGCTCTAACCTGGAGGCTGCTCCGCCTTTTGCTCTCATGGAGACTGAAGACAGATTTACTGGATGCACTGTGGTTGAGACGGTGGTTGAAGAGGCTGCTGGCACTTCGTTTAGATGTCACTGTGCCTTTCTTTCCCAGTGGTTCACAATTTGCTGTAGTAGCTGGTATGGTCAACCTTATTGGGTGAAATGATAAAACCAACATGCTGGGAAGGAAAGGGCTGACATCCATCGCCGCAGAGGCTTTCAAGGTCCTCACCTGCTCCCCAGCTTTTCTCTGTCAGGGGAAAAATGATAAGGAAACGTTTGTTGGAAGCTTTGCAGGTTTTCCCCGAAAGGTAGGGGAAATGGTTTTCTCTCTCTTTCCTCTGATGAGTTGGTTCCGAGAGTTGAGTCCACTCTGGGATTAACAACAAACACAAACACACACCGACACACACAGACACCCCCCCCAAAACAAGCTTTCTTGCATGGTCATGTAATCAAAGCAGCTGCCTGCCTTCAAGTGGAAACAGAGCGAGGCCATGGATGAGAAACAGGACGTATTAATTTAGCCTTACAAATGCGCCCTTCCCAAGGCCAGCATTACTCACTCTTGGCGTTGACCGCAGGAGGCCTGAGTTTGCTCAAACGCCATGGCTCAGAACTGTCCTTTCCATTAGTGGACAACCGTCCAGCTAGTGACATGCTCCAACTCTGCAGAGATGTCCAGATGTAACCCAAATCCTGATGGTTCCAGCAAAGCGAGCAGTTCGCCATAGGAGAAGTGGGGCGTTCTTGACAGTCTCGGCAAAGTAATATGCCCAAGTAATGTGCGTGGGGGAATCTTATATTTGGTGCATGTCGAGGGTGGGGCCTTAAAGCTGGGAAATGGAAAATCATATGAAACCATTTCTGCCTCCTTCTAACCGTGATGAGGTTGGGACCTGAGTCAGCCTTTTCTCGGGCTGTTTTCCCACTCAGAAAATGTTCCGATTGTAACAGGAGGTACAAAATAGTTTCTTTTAAGGCCGTGAATAATGCCTTTCACCATCTCTGCCAAATCTAATCTATCTTGGTTTACCCACTCAGTGCAAATGTGAGAGGCAGGGGAGAGTCCAGAGTCTCCGGTGGCTTCCATGCTGTCTCTACAGCAATAACTCTCACCCTTGAATCCCTGAGATGGGACTCCTTGGTGACTCTGAACTAGGGTCTCATGTCTCACAGCCACCTCGAACCTAACCCTCAAAGCCATCTCACCTTTATTTCCAGTCTTCCTCCTGTACTCTATCTCAGCCCGAGGCTCTTCCATCCAATTTCATGTTCCATCCTGGAGGCTGACCTGCCTCAGCTTCCTCCTCCGATCCCCTTTTATTGCCGTCTCCAAGGAGAGTAGCATCCCCAGGCGACACTGAAGTTCTGTGCATAGTCTTCCGATGGGGACTTCTTGCTCCCTGTTTTGTTCCTGGAGTACTCCTGCATCTACACTCCCAATCCCAAAAGACCCACTTTGTAAGATCCAGAACACGCTCGGGGTGAGCTGTGAGACCTCTCACTTGGCCCTGAGGGTTTGGCGTGAGGGAGTGACCCACGTCTTCGGCTTTACCGAAGGGCACATTAGCTTTACCAAAAGGCTCGTTAGCTTTACCGAAGGCCACATTAGCTTTACTGAAGGCCATGTTAGCTTGCTGGCAGTTCCTTGGATGCCCCAGCTCTCTTCATCGCCAAGCTTTTGCTCTTACAGGCATGGTCTGTTCTGACCTTTCCTCATCCACATAGCAACTCTGTTCCTGTCTGTCTGTCTGTCTGTCTGTCTGTCTCTCTCTCTCCCTTCAGATCTCAGCTCAAACGAAATGTGAGCCTAGAGATATTTCTTCCCAATGTATATTCCCTCCATGGTATTTAATATGCTGCCTTGGCTGTCTATATTCTTTGTGTGTATGCACACAGGTACTCATGTGTGTGTGTAGTTTGTGATAATAGAAGCCAGAGGTCATCCTCAGGGGTCGTAGCTTGGGTGCCACCCATATTGGTTTCGTTTGGTTTTGAGGTAGAACATCTCACTGGCCTGGAGCTTGTAATTAGGCTAGACTGGCTGGCCCAGGAGTGCCAAGATCTGCCCATCCTCGCCTTCCCAGGCCTGGCATTACAGGAGCAGAGCACCTTGCTCAGAGTCAGGTCCTTCTGCCACCGTGGCCCGCACCTTTCTGATGAGCAGACTCCTGACCCATGTGCATTATGTATCTATTTGCCTGATATTTGGTTTGTAGTTTACCTTCCTGTATCCACATTTCTACCCACAGCTAGGTTTCTTTCATGTGTCTGGGTGCACAACAAGTCCTGAAATTTCAATCCAGTAAAGAGCCATGTAAATACGAAAAATATTATTTCCTCTTTATTTAGGGCATTTAAGGAAACTTTCTTTTAACACTTAAATCTAACTCACTATTGGTATGTATTATGAGTGGGTGATTCTTTTGGTTTGGTGGGCACTCATGCCACAGTGTGATGGTGGCATTCAGAGGCAACCTTGTAGAGTTGGCCTTCTATTGCTTCTGTGAAGGTTCCAGTGTCTGTACTTGCAGGGCTTGAAGGACAAATGTCCTTGCTAAGCTAGCTTGCCAGCTTGTGTCTTTTAAAAACCTACAGAGGGGAACTCACTGCTCTCACTCAGGCAGACCAGTTAGTGGACTGTGGCCTTAGAATCTACAAGTACCCCCTCTCTCTCCCAAGCACCCATTCCTCCCAAATTGTCTCAGTTTTTTCTAGCCCAGGGAAGGGTCAGAATAAGTTCCAGGAACATCAGTTGAATCCATTTCTGACTTCCCATGGTAGATTTTGTAATTCATTCCTCGTGAAGCCAACCGTCAAGAGAGAATATTGTACTGCTATAAAAATTCTCGGTGACTAGCTTTGGGAAAGCAAGCACCATTTTACTTTAGAACACCAATTTAAGGGGTTGGTGTGGGTTCCAAATTCTAATAACCAACATCTTTCAAGCCGCTCGGAACTAAACCCTAAGCTGGGAGTTCATCTGTTTTCGGTTTTATATGAATTTGCGAAACTATGGTGACTCACCCTCCAGCCAGATCCTCCTGAATCCTGGTGAACATGTGTTAGCAATGCTAGCACACCAACTAGATTATTCATACAGGGATTGTATTTATTTGCATTGAGGCAGAACCAGGAAACAACTTCCTGTCCATATTTGGAAGAAGCTTCCTGTCTACTGGGAAAGGACTCAGTAAATAGTATGGAACCATGCTCCTTGGCTTTCCCTAGACTCCTGGGCTGTTCCTTGGGAAAGGAGGAGTAATGGGAACCCTGCCTGGCACAATCAGGAGTCATTGACCAATCTGGGGCTAGGGAGCTGTCTAGAAAAGTCAGGGTCTCCTTCCCTCTGCCTCTCAGGTCTTATGCTGGGGCATGGCCGGCACTGAAGATGCTCGTGTAGTGCCTCTCTCTTTCCTCTCTTCCTTCAAGACAGGGTTTCTTTGTGCAACAGCCCTAGCTGTCCTGGAACTTGCTTTGTAGACCAGGCTGGGCACAAACGTACAGAGATCCATCTACCTCTCGAGTACTGGGATCAAAGGCGTGTGCCACCCCGCCAGCCCCTTGTGCAGTCTCCGAGGTTCCTGTTTTAGGCAACTACACTTGCACAGGGATGCCAGGCCAGCCGGGACAGTTGTTCCTTTGCTTCCACCCCCCCCCACGCCTCCCCTGTCACTCTTTGGTGGGTCTCATGGGTCATGAGTCACTCTCTCTCCACTTAGCTCCTCAGAAAGCCAGCGAACCACTTCAGGCTCCCGGTTGGCTCTTCATTTGGTTCCCACCAGGACCTCCTCAAACTGGTGCTTTTCCTGCCTCAGCCAACCAAGTGCTGGGTGACGATGTGTGCCAGCAGGCCCTGCCGAAAGTGCTTCTTTCATAGCCAACGTCAGATATACCCAAGTATAACATGCTTATAAAATAAATATCACACTGGACTCACAAAGATGTAAGTCATTGTTGGCCTTATCTGAGAAAACTAGAGTTTCCCACGTCCTAGATGTTTTGAGGAAACTTGGTCAAACCCCCTGAGGGATTTTACTGACCTTTTCACCTTGTCACCTGGGTCAGAGCAGAGTCCCGCATCCTGTCTCTGTAGCTGGGGTCTTGTTCCTTTCTTGGTCGCCATTCTGATAGTTCCATGGTATTTTGCTCTCAAAAATGTATTCCGTTCTTGTCACAGAAGGAAAGCAGGCCTGGAAGGACTGGGTGTTAGGATTCTGTCTAAGCGCCACCCCACAGTTACCTGGCTGTTGCCTCACAGTTACCTGGCAATGGCCAGGTAGGTCTGGCCCACTATAAAAGGGGATGCTTGCCCCTCCTCTCTCTCTTGCCTCTCTTAGCCTCTTATTCTCTTAGTTTCTTTCTTGCCCCCTCTTGGGCTCTTCCCTTCCCCTCCCCCTCTCTCCACGTGGTCATTACCAGCCTCTACTTCTCTCCTCTCTCCTCTCTGCCTTTATATGCCTCTACTACCACCTTAAGTTCCCTCCCCATGCCCTGAATAAACTCTATTCTATACTATACCATCCTCTGGTCCCTCAGGGGGAAGGGATGCCTCAGCATGGGCCCGCTGAGACACCCTCTTCCTCAATCCACCATAGAACATATTTTTATTCCTATTTCTCTGTTTATGATCACAGCACTGGGTAGTTTCTAAGAATCTTGGGGAGTCTCAAAGCCGGCATCGGGAACACGCATCCTGCTCGCATCTCTTCCTTCTGCTTCCCCAAATTGCTCGAAGAGCCCACGGTTTCCTGCCGAGAGGATCAAGTTCTTGTGGCAGCTTCTGGTCACACAGTCGTTCCCGCTCTTTCTGTGTTTACAGGTTCCCACCTGATTCCCTCCTGAGTGGGATTCAGGTGTAGAGATTGCAGAGACAGGAGAGAAAACAAATTGAGTTATTACATGCAGAAAATACAGTTTTTAGAAGCAATGATTAAAATTAAAACTCCTCGTTAAGTTCCAAATTGCAGAAAGTTGGAGCTGATTGTGCAGGATGCTAGGGATGAGGGTGACGTCAACATTTTTTTTTTTTTTTTTTTTGCTGTTGTTTTTGTTTTGCCTTCTGTACGTTAAAGACATTTCTCTTTGAAGGGAAATCACTTCTTTCTGGTCTCTGTGCAGGGCTGCAAGACTAAACTTAGCATATTCTGGGAGAGTGACAAAGAAGAGACGCATCCTGGTCTCCATTAGACAAAGGCTACAGCTTCCATGAGTTTGTTTCCGACTCTGGCAACATGATGGCATTTACTACTGCAAAGAAAGCAGCAGCGAGAAACATTCTGCAGGAAAAGAACAGCCCGGGTGTCATAGACGCCTTAGAAGAAGGAATTCATGATGCTATTTCAGACTTCGGAAAGCCAAGACACAACAACGACAACAACATCCACAAACAGACAACACCTCAGAAGCCTTTAAACTTTTAATTTAAGAAGCTCTGGTCAATTGTTCCGATTAATCCATCAGATCAGTTCAAAACCACATTGTAATGAAAAGTGCTATTTCCTAAACTGGTGCAGGCAGCTGGGTTCCATTTTGTGTTTTTTTTTTTTCTTTTTTTTTCAAACAGGTTCTCCGTGTTCCAAACCAGCTGCAGCTGCATGTCCTAGTTGTACGTCAGAACCCGCATGACTTCTGTGGGGAACACTTTGGGAGGAGGGATGCGGAAGCCTCACTTTTTAATAGTTGTTATTTGCTGTTATTTTCACATCTTGGTTATCCTTTACCTGAGCCTTCATCTCTGGAAACTGAGACTGAGCGTGTGCTCCCAGCATGCCGTGCAGTCATGACTAGGACATGCCAGATGCCCTCAAATGACTCTCAGCTGGGTCAGACTCCTTCCCACCACCATGTGGTACAGCTCGTGCTGTACAAACATTTCCTCTATATTGTGAGATTACTGTTTTGTTTTAAAAATTACAGAATTAGCACTGGTGCTACATGCCTTTGACCCCAGCACTCCGGGAAGCACAGGGAGATTGGAACTTGAGGATAGCCTGGTCTACAGAGTGAGTTCTAGGACAGCCAATGCTACACAGAGAAATGCTGCCTCAGAAAAACAAAACAAATCAAAACAGAACAAACAGAACTCGTGCTGGTATTTGGTGGCTCATACCCAGAATTCCAACAATCAAGGTAATGGCACTTGGAAGATCAAAGCAAAGTTATGTGTGTGTGTGTGTTCTTGCTACACGCCCTCTCTAGTTACACGTGGTGGTTTGACTTGCTTATTGAACCTCCTGTGTTGCCCCTTGGAGTTACAAAATTAGATCAAGCCAAAGGTTTCTCTCCAGTGGTCTTTCTCGTGTCAGTTCCTTTTGATCCTCATCGTGAGTAGATCAGGCCGGGCTGGTAACTCGGAGACAGGATAGCAGGAATGGCGGCAGCAGGAGAGAGGAGGGGGCAGCTGAGAGTGCTAAGGGCTGATGAAACAGAAACCCTGCGAGCAGAGACAGGGACAGGAAGGGCTGAAATGAGAAGTTATGGGTCCTGGTTACTGAAAGGGTCCCAGGGAGTGGTCAAGGCCGAGGGTCTCAGACACCCTAGACCAAGAGCAGTCACTTAGAGTTGCTGTCTTGAATCTCTGCCCCTGTAGCCCGTGTACGTCGTAAGTGCAGATGGCTCTGCCTGCCAATCATCAGCTCTTAGCCACGGCAGCCCACCTGTGCTGGGAGCTGTGCCTGGCAACAGTTTTCAAGGGTTCAGCTGAACTCACTTCTAATCATGTGACGAACCCTGAGCCAATAACGCTGGCTGTTTTAAGGCATATGGTATTGGGGGATGGTTTGTTACACAGCAATCGAGAGTGACTACATTATGAAGAGCTGCGCTTGTGTTATGAAATATTCACATTCCTCCCTCGTATTTTAACAAGTTTTCCAATACAGAAACTTTATAGCTGGGAAATGCTGTAATTATCTGGCATACTTGCTATCACTTGACATTTAAATTATTCCAAATATTATTGCTAATGCCTGCAATGCTTTATAAATTTTTTCCACCCATTGCTTCTATTTATGAGGGTGGAATTGCACACACACACACACACACACACACACACACGTATGCATGAACGGATTGTAGAGAGCAGTTTGTGGGAGATGGCTCTCTCCTTCCACCACATCAGTTCTGGGGATCAAACGTAGATCCTTGGGCTCAGAGGCTGGTGTACCCACTGAAGCACCTCACCAGCTCTAAGTATCCAACTGTAAAGAAAATCCTATCAGCTCATTTATGCCCTCCTTTTAAATGTGCCTCAGCTTGAAATTAGGCAATTAACACACCATTGAGGCATGGTAAAGGAAGGCTTTCCTGAGAGTGGAACAGGCAGTTGTGTGTGAGAATAGGGTGGGTCCAGAGAGGCGCCGGGAAAGTCAGAGGAGATTGCCGCTTCATAGAATGAAGACATTTCTCCACATCCGAAGGGCCTTTCTAGAAATAAATTTAATGCACAAACTGACAAATATAATTACTAAAACAGTATGAAAATACCCAGGGGGACTTTGCTGGAAGAAGGCCAACAAGGCACTGCCTCTGTGTGACCCAAAGAAGAGGCCGAACAAGAGAATATAGACTGTTCCAAAGAGAGAGAAAGGGCCTCAGAAATTCACATAGGTAGTGAGGGACAGGACACCTGAAAACTGTGGGACCAAGACTACACCTAGCTGGAAAGAAAAATGCAGAGAACAGCTCCAGCCATGAGGTTTCTTGTGGGTTGAAGGGAGCAGAAGCCTTGTCCTGAAGTGAGCCAGTCTGCTCCCAGGACGAACCCTAGCCGTGGGGAGCCTCAACCCAGATGAGAGCTTCCGGGAGGCAGTGGGTCAGCAAGGGAGAGCAATCTTACTTGCTCACAGTCACCTTGAGAGAGAACCTATTGTTTAAACTGATGTGCTCTGGGCACCTGCCATGGAGAATCACCACACATTAGAAGTTTCCATTTTAACATGCTCAGGTTTACAATCTGGCTGCACTTCCTGTTTACTTTCTCTGCTTCCGGTGTGCAGCTGAGTTCACCCAGCTTCCTGCTCTGGCCACCCCCTGCCTTATCCACCAATCATTATAGATACTAACTCTCTGGAACTGTGTGGTGGTTGGAATGTAATTGACCCTGACAGGTTCACAGGAAGTGGCATTTTTAGGAGGTATGGCCTTATTGGAGCAGGTGTGGCCTTGTTGGAGGAAGTGTGTCACTGTGGGGGTGGGTTTTGAGGTCTTAGATGCTCAAGCCAGTGTGGCACTCTTCCTGCTGTCTACTGATCCCAAAGGAAAACTCTCAGCTCACTCTCCAAAAGGAAGGTGAAACATGTGTCCATTTTCTGTGCTTATTCCAAAGATCTGCCTGGGGCTAGATGGAAAAGTTTTGGATTGAATGCATTTGCCGAGGAGATTTCAAAACAGCCTGGTGTGGACTGTGCGGTGTGGATATTAGTGGCCAAGCTTACACGGCTCTATAATAAAAAGAAACAATCTGAACAAGGAAAGTGACAAGATGTACAATTTGAGGAAAAGGCGGGTACCAGTTCTGTGTTCAAGGAGATAGATAAACAGATTAACGACATTCCCACTGTTAAATGGAATAAAGGGAAGGGTGACCTCAAGGCGGCAACATCCCACCCAGCTAAGGTGACAGTTTAGAGCTGGGTGTGGTAGTGCATGACTTTAATGTCAGCACTCCAGAGGCTGAGGCGGACAGATTGCTGAGTTTGAGGCCAGCCTGGTCTACGGATGGAGTTTTAGGACAGCCAAGATCAGTGAAGGAAGCTATCTAGAACAGAGGGGTTGGTGAGGATGTAATGAAGGGTGGGCCATGTTTCAGCCTCAGCAAGCAGCAGATTCAGCCACTTAGTTCTGGCTTTAGAGTCAAGGATAAAAGAAAGGGATTATGGAATCTTCTCTGTGACAAAGGAAAGCCACTGAGGCCAGGCATGCTGCAGGGGTGTCTCTGAATGGAGTCCTAGAGAGGCCATTGTGTGAAAGTGAAGTCTGGATTGCCTTGGAGACAGGTAAATCCTGGGGATGCTAGAACCACAGGGTACCTGCTGAGGAAATCTGCTAATGGAGTAGAACCAGCCCAAGAAAAAGAAGTGTGTTGCCATCATCAAAGATGGAAGGAGTTGGCATTGTAGACATTGTGACATCAGACATGGAGATGCAGAGTTTGGACTTTGCCAGGCTGGTTTTCAGTCTGGCTTTGGTCTAGTGTTTCCTCACTGCTCCCTCTCCACCCTTCTGGAATGGGAATGTATATTTTGTGCCACTATATCTTAGAAGTATATGATTTTTAAAAAACTATTTTTATTTTATAGGGAATTAACAGTTAAGAGATTGCCGTGGGTCTCAGAAGAGTCTTTGGACTTTTAAACAAGGTTGAGACTGATATACTCCATGGGGACTTTTGAAGTTGGGTGGAATGCATTTTTGCACTATGTTATGGCTATATGCCTATAGGGGCCAGGGAGTGGAAGGTGGTGATTTGAATACAATTGGCCCACATAGCCTCCTAGGAAGTGGCACTACTATTAGGAGGTGTGGCCCTGCTGGAGTAGGTGTGACATTGTTGGAGGAGGCGTGTCAGTGGGGGTTGATTTTGAAGTCTCATGCTCAAGCCAGGCCCAGTGTCACTCTATCTTCTTCTTGTCTGCTGATTCCGATGTAGACCTCTCAGCTACCTCTCCAGCGCCAGGTCTGCCTGTGTGCCACCATGTTTCCTGCCATGATGACAATGAAGTAATCCTCTCAAGTGTAAGCCAACCCCACTTAGAGGCTTTCTCTTATAAGAGTTCCCGTGGTCACGGTGTCTTTTCCCAGCCATAGAAACCCTAACAAAGACAGGCTGCACGCCAAAATAAATCATTTCTTATGTTTCTTTTGGTCACCATTTTTTTCTTTCTTTTTTACCACAGCAATAAAGAAAAAAAAAGTAAGAAATACATTGTTTTGTGGTCATTGTGGAGATACTAGTGGGATGTAACAGATTTTCAGTGGGTGGCTGCATCTCAGTGATTTGATGCTGTTGCTGACTCTCAGCAATGTCTCCTCCTGGAGTGGCCCTGGGTATGAATCCTTCTCAATAAGGGGATCCCCAGATGAAACCAGAAGAGGCATACACTGGCAGAGGCTTAAATCGCCACGCAGAAGCACACAAGTAGCACATGAGTAAGGCAACAAATGTAGCAAAGGGAGGGGAGGGCTGCATCCCTCACCCTCACACAATTAATTCAGAACACATCAGAGGCCCCAAGGTAAAACCGCAAACTGTGAACGTGCTGGGAGGAAAACGTAAGCACAGCACCTCAGGTTACAGGTTAGGCAGGGACTGTCTGAAGAGGGCCCCAGTAGAACAGAAAGCCATCCTGAACTGAAGGTTGGGACTGCATGAAACTAAAAAGCTGTAAACAGCAAAGGAGGCAACAAACAGAGTAAAGGGACAGATTACAGAACGACACACACACACAAAAAAAAACACAAGAACTTTGCCAATTATACAGCCAATAGGGTTACCCTCTATAATCAGCAAAGAACTCTAAAAAGTTAAATACCAAAACCACTAATGAATGAACTGAGGAAATAGCTCTCGAAGAAGAAATGCAAATGGAATATTAATATTTGAAAAAAACACTCTCGGCTATCAGGAAAATGCTAATTAAAAGGAGATTCCAGCCTATCCCAGGTAGAACTGCTTTCAGCAAGAGATCACGTGGCAATGGCGGGCAGCTAAGATGTGGGGAGAAAAGAACCGTTATTCACTGCTGGCGGGCATGTAAAGTGGGGCCAACTGGGGAAATCGGCGTGCAGGCTTCTCAAAAAATACAGACTGCCATATGACCCAGCTATATACTGTTGACTGTACCAAGTCAGTGGGCCTCCAAGATGCTTACACAACACGCTCATTCTGTAGTATTCATCATAGTCAAGATGGCTTAGGGGTTCACCAACAGGCAAATAGCTAAAGAAAGTATGGCAAATATGCAGAATAGGATTTTACTCATCTGTAAAGGATGACATTGTGACATTTACAGGAAAATGGATGGAACTGGAGATGACCATGTTAGACGGAATAAGCCAGGCTCAAAGTGACAAATGTGGAATCTATGTTCATACACCACGTGCCCTAATAAGTGGTACGAAGGGTGTAGGACACAAATGTGCAAAGGCAACTGTAGGACAGGAGGAGATGAAAGCAGATGAAAGGACTTTCGAGGGCAGTAAGGAAGCCAGCAAAGGGGGAAGGAGGGGCTGGAGAGACGTCTCAGCGGTTAAGAGCACTGACTGCTCTTCCAGAGGTCCTGAGTTCAATTCCCAGCCACCACACGGTGGCTCACAACCCTCTGTAATGGGGTCTGATGCCCTCTTCTGGTGCGTCTGAAGACAGCTCCAGTGTACTCATATACATAAAATATCATTTATGATATATATTTTATTTTCATACATATGACAACACAGCCTTACTTTGTACATGAACTGAAAATTAACTTAAAAATTGATTGCTGATTGTAATTCATGTTGCAGGAAATATGACATAGGACTGGCAAGGCCAGCACTTGCCCTGCTACTCCCTGCCCCGGTGCGGTTCCGCCGCGGCCTCTGTCTCTAGACTAACCTCAGCAGCGACCAGTGAGTCTCCCCAGCTCCGGTTCTCTTGTCTTACAGCCGCCTGTACCTTCTCAGCCATAAACCCCCCTGGTCGGTGGCCCCACGTTCCAGTAACCCAGTAAAACAAACTCCTTGAAGCTTATAATCAGCCACTCAGATTTATGTATCAATACATTCTCAATTCACAAGATGCCCATACAATAATTTCAGAGTCAATTGATAGTGATAAAAGCTGCCCACCTAGGTTAGACAAGTTATCCCAATTATTCTCTTTTATGATATCGTATCTACCTGTGGCTATTTAATGCCATGCAGAATCTGAATCTGCTTCCTCTCCCTCCATCTTCCTCTCCCCTCTCTCTTCTCTGTCCAGTCTTTGCAGCTCCTAGCTACACCTCCCTTTTCCCTGTCCAATCACAGGTCTCCTGCTGCACTAATATTTAAACTAATTGGACAGGGGAAATTCTGTCACAGATTCATATTTTATTGCTTTGTTGGTGCACTGAAGTGGAGTTGAAACTACTTTGTGCAAATGTGACCTATTGAAGTATCCAGATTTGTTAAGCAGACAAAATAAAGAGATAACTCTCCACTTAGGACAAAGGAAAAGTGATCCCTATTCGATCTTTACCAGGGTCACATGAAGGCCTTGGATCCAATTTGCCAATCAATTGTTTTAACTGGCTCATTTTGGCTGATCCCCTGACCCTGTGACTTTAGATATGCAGACAGTGAAGATGCCAAACTCTCATCATGGGACAGATACTATTTAAAAGAAGATATCACATTAGATTGCATTCAAGTCCCCCAGCAGATGAAGAACACAGGTGGCTGAGTCTCTCAGCTGTTGTTTGTAGTGACAATATGCTGTCTTATTGCCTGGGTCCCAGTCTGAACTGTTTCAATGTGTACTTGCCCATGGTTAGTCTAAGCAAGCTCAGTGTTTGACTGCTAAGACAGAGCCAGTCCTTGAATGTGGTGAAGGTTGTCGCACTGAGTGCAGAACTCAGATCTCCACGCTGCAGCTCTGAGGATAAAGGAGGGGCAAGTTCAAAGCCAGCCGTGCGGTAGTTCTAGAATGGCAAGGTAGCTGCCAGCAGCGTGGGGCAAGCCCCGTGGGCAGGGAAGGGCGTGCCAGCTGTGCTGTGGAGCCCAGCACAGGGCAGGCGAAGCAGATAAGACTTCATCTGCTCAAACACGCATTTCCGATCCCTCCAGTCTTTGGTCTTAGAGGGAAAAAAAATGAGATTGGTCAGGATTTTAGAACAGTGTGGTTGTGTGTTTGCTTATTTTAAGTTCCTTCATGTTGCTTTTTTCACTCTAAAAATGAAAACATTTGGGCTGGAGAAAATGGCTCAGCCATAGAGAATACATACTGTTCTTTCAGAAGACTCAAACTGGATTCCTAGCGCCTATGTGGGTCAGTTTACAACAGCCTGGAACTTCATCCCCACAGGAATCTGACATCTGTGTTTCTCTCTCTCTCTCTCTCTCTCTCTCTCTCTCTCTCTCTCTGTGTGTGTGTGTGTGTGTGTGTGTGTGTGAGAGAGAGAGAGACAGACAGACAGACAGACAGACAGACAGACAGAGAGACAGAGAGCCAAAGAGAGACACACAGAGAGAATATGGCTCCTCAAAAAAATGTTTTCCTATCCAGAAATGGTTAGTTGCTGATCCACTCACAGAAATAACAACTGTGTCACTGTGACTTACTAAATATGAAATCTTCTAAATATCTTTCTGCAGACACACACACACACACACACACACACACACACACACCAGGCTGTTTTAAAGAAGAGAAAACCATTCCCATGTTCTGGAAGTTAACATTTTAAAAAATTAAATTATATTTAGGTTTAATTATTTACTAATTTTCTCACTTTGGATATGTTTGCACATGTTGGGGTCAGAGCACAACTTATAGGACCCATTTCTCTCCTGCCGTCATGTGGACCCTGGGGGCCATCTCGGATTGTTGTGTTTGGTTTCACATGCCTTTGGGTCAGCCATTTTCCATGGCCCTGATTGATACTGTTTATTACTATTCTAGACCATTCTAGAAAGAAGCAAGGTAGGAGCTGGTCCAATTAGGACTATGTTGCTGTGTTCTATGGAGACTTTCATAACTAATTTAGATTAACTAAAATTTATTCATGGGCACTGGCTACTCTGCTGGACAGCATGGCTTAGGGAAGAAGTATTTTTCCACACAACACTTTGTGAAAGAAATGCATTCTTATGTTTTTCCCAGTGAGTGACTGCTTGTGTGCTCTAAGTTCCATCAGAGAGCTTGGGGCACTGACGATAAAGAATACTATGTAGCATTATTCAAAATGTCCACACTCAGGAGCACACAGCCCACAGAATTAACCAAGCAGGGCTCACAGAAACTGAAGTGGCAGTCACAGAGCCTGCATGGGTCTGTGCTGGGTCCTCTGCATGTATGTTATGGTTATGTTGTAAAAGAAACTTTTATTTGTCTGGTGTAATTGTTGTCTCCCAGGCTCACTCCTTTGTCTGCTAACCTAGGTCTAGTCCTGGAAACTTCTAGCCTCCGTACAATCTGACCTAGGACTGGAATATTTTTAGCCTCTGAGACTTATTGCTGAACAAAGATCACCCTTTCTGGTTCTTCCTGAGCTCTGGCTGGCTGGTTCAACTCACCTGTTCTGACTCACATTCCTTTCCAAGCTGACTGAATCAATCTGGCTTCTCTCTCTACCTCTTCTGAATTACTCTCCTTGGCCTCTTAACTATAGCATTCTGTTCTAATCTTCCGGCTCAGTCTCATTCCCTAGCTCATTCTGTCTTCACTCCTGTCTAGCTTGTTCTTTCTGCAACCTGTCTCTGTAAACTCTCCTGGTAAAAATTTCCTCCTTTTTTTTTTCCTGCACTGCCCCTCGTAAGTGGCTTCCCTTTCTTTCCTCTTCTCATGAGAGTTGGGCATATTCTATGCTGTTAGATGTTTTTGTGGGTTTTCTCACTTTGCCCCTCAATTAGACATCACTTTCAATCACGGGTGCTTCCTTCTACAAACTAACTTTCCCCTCGTTGTTTGGATTAAAGTGCTATGGCTGTGTGTGTATTGCAGCCAGAGGGATTTAAGGTGAGCGCTAAGGACTGAGCTATACCACAACTAGAAACAGGTTTCCCCCACAATCTTGGGGTTCACACTGTGACCAAATGTCCTGTAACATTATGGTGTTTGGTGTTCTTGCAGGACCCCCAGCAGTGGGAGTGGGGGTGCCTCTGACTCTGTTGCCTGCTCTTGGGACCCTTTTCCTTCTCCTGAGTTACCTTGCCCAGCTCTGATATAAGGGTTTGTATCTGGTCTTATTGTTATGATGCGTTCTGTTGACATCTTGTGTTAGGCCTGTTTTTGTTTTTGTTTTTTTTTTTAAGAGAAATGGAGGAGGAGTGGGTTTTTTTTTTTGTGGGGGAAAAGGGGAGGTGGGGAGGGTAGTGGGAGAAGGGGTGGGGAGAGAGAAACTGATCAGGATATACTGCATGACAGAAGAATTTTAAAAAATGTCCACACTACCTGGAGGTCATGGTGAAGAGGGGAAAGTATATTGATCACCAGTTGTCATTTTGCTCTGGGAATAAAAGAAAACACAAAGTCTGTGTAATCCAAGGCTGGGAAAATTAATTGACTCTACTTCTTTGCATTTATGAGGACAATCCCATAACTCAGTCTGATCTGATTGGCATGTATTGATTGCAGAATCTTCCAAAGAAGGAAATTAGTGTGGTTTGAGTGCAGAATGTCCTCTCTAGGCTCACACGTTTGGACTCTGCTCCCTGTTTGGGAAGGCTGTTGAAGCCTGAAGAGGGGAGCATTGCTGGAGGAAGTGGGTCCTGGGGGCAGGGCCAGCCTGAAGGTTTCCTTATGACTTCCAGTTTCCTGAGGATGGATGCATTATGACCAGCCAGTCTTCTGCTCGTGCAATCATGCCTACCCTGTCATCATAGAATGAGCTCTTTGAACTGTGAGCCAAAACAAGCCCTCTTCCCTTGATTTGTTTCCTATTAGTGACTTGGTCACAGCAGAAACTCAAGGTTGCCTCGTCTCTTCCAGGCAAATATTAAATCGCGTCCCTTGAAGTCATTTAGGACCATTTTGATTCTGTTCTCTTCCTGGCAGCCATGAAGGCCAAATGGCCGTCATTGCACTGTTGACCTTGGCCTGGGGCCCACCTCCATTTTTGTTGTTTGTTGGTTGGTTTTTAGTAGGGCTTGGAATTAAACGTGTATATGCTAAGCGTGTACTATATTGCTAAGTCACATTTAAAGACACAAAAACAGAGTCACTAAGTCTCCATATTTCCTTCAGGAGCATCTCAAGCCAGGCCCCAGGTAATTATTATCATCTGTAAATAGCTTCCTTTGCCCAAAGTGGCTGCAATCCAGTGCTTGGAAAAGGCAAAGATGACCCTGTACAGAGCCAAGAAAAATGTGGGCCTGTTGGGACTTTCTAGAGAGGGTATGATTAGTAGCTAGCCATCCACACCCTGAACTGGCTACATACCTTGGTTTCTTCTGTCTCTTCTCAAATTGCTCGTGAAGCCGAGGATGCCCTGGTGAGCAGAATCCTGCTGAAGCTCCCAAGTGTCTCTTAGGCAGTAATCGTATTTGAAGGTAGCAGATGTACACGATGCCCTTTTATAGTTCACTAAATAAATAAAAAAAAAAAACAATTTCACTAAAAAGGAATTTCACCTCATTGAAACAAAATATGAAGAGCCGAAACCTTCAATCAGTGATCATAACTACTGATGTTTAGATGAGTATTCCTCCTCATTACACTTTTCACTGTGTAAATATAGATCTATGAATATGTAATCTTATCTTTAGGATTGCAACATCTGGAAAGGTATGGAGGCACATCCAGATTCTAGGAAGAAGAGAAGGAGGGTCAGCAATGTGTGTGTGAGTCTGGGTAGTGCTGGGAGTGTGGCCTGCCTCGTGGACTCCATCCCAGTGGGCTTTGGCCCCGGGCACCTCTGCTTTTTCTCTTTCTCTTCATCTCCCACCACAGTCCACACTCTTTTCCACCCCTTCCTATTCCCAAGGTCACAGAGCCATTTCAGAGGGTAGGAGTATCTCTCAGCTCACCCAAGAGGACTTTTCTCCTCACAGCAGAGAAGGGGACTGCTGGTATCCCACCAGACGCCAACTGTGAGGGAAAGCACCCAGGATCATGTTCATCCTCACGGACACCCCTGTCCACTCAAATGTCTGCATCAGTTCGCCTTCCATCACCGTGACATGATGCCAGAGGTGGACAACTTAATAGAAGGAAAGGTTTGTTTTGGCTCGCGGTTTCAGGGTTTGGGTGCTGCTTGGTCCTGCTATTTTGAGTCTGTGTCTAGGCAGAACGTCATGGGAAGAGTGCATAGGAGAGGAAAGATCCTGGAGACTAAGAAGCATCGAGAGGAGGAGTTATCCTGAAATGACTACCTTCCTCCCAGTAGGCTGGACTTTTTCTTTTTTAAAATATATGTATGGTTATTTTGCTTGCATGTATCTCTATGTACCATATAAATGCTTGATAAAGAAGCCAAAAAAAAAAAAATAAGGCATTGGATTCCTTGGAATTAGTATCACAGATGGTTGTGGGCCACTTTGAGGGTACTGAGAATCAAACCTAGGTCCTCTGGAAGAACACTCAGTAACTGCTGAGCCATTCCCCTGCCTCTAGACCCCACTTCTGTTACGTTCTCCCGATAGTGTTATAGGCTGAAGACCGAGCTGCCTATGAGCCTTAGGGAGACATTTAGGGTCTACACTGAGCCAGTGCCTCTGTTCCCCTGTGTCCACCATTCTACACTGGGGAGCTGTACCAGCGATGGGAGGCAAGTCAGGGACTCATTGTAGTACTTTGAGGATAAGGGAAAGCATTAATAAAACTGATTTTCATCACCTCTCACCCCCCCACCCCCGCACCTCTACACCTTTTATCCCCCCCCCATTCATCAGGCCACAATCCCTTCAGAGCTATTTTCTTGACACCTCAATGTTTTCATCTTTAGACTGGGGATAATACTGTCTTCTTCACGCGGTTGTTGGGATAATAAAGGGAAAAGTGTGTCGCAGTATGAAAAGGATGCTGTCTGTCTAAGGGTATTATCAACCTTGTGATGTTCCAGGACCTGGTCCTTGGCTTCCCAAGCCTAGCCTTAAGATAGTCCATTTAACTCCCTGTCAAAACTCATCGGGGAGATGAGCCAAAAAATGCAATTTATAAACAAGAATCGTCACATGACCTGCTGATTGCCAAGTCTGCAGGGAAGTTATAGGGCAATGATTCCTGGGTGAACTGCATAGGCAGGAATTTGGTGGATTCATGACTGATGTTATCTCATTGTGATAGTTCACAGCTGTCACAGCTGTAGGGACAGCAGGCTGGAAGCATTAGATCTCTGCAGCTTCTATCAGCCACCACAGTGACTTCCCTGACGGTAGGAACACGTCTCACTAAGGGGCAGCTGCGGTTTGATTTATACTATCTCAGGTAGGAATTTGTACCGTTGAAAGTGAACAGGCGTTCCTATAAGGCAGTGTGCTGCAGTCTAAAAAATAAAAGTCAAGATAGCACTGAATTAAACAGGTTTAAAAAGTGTGCCGGGACTGGGGAGACAGCTCAACTGGTAAAGGGCTTGCCATACCATCACTAAGAGCCAGGCATGGCTCTGACACCCAGGACAAGGCAGGTGGGGCATGCCTTTAATCTTAGCACTAGGAAGATGGAAACAGAAGGTTCCCAAGATCATGCAGGCCAGCCAGTCCGGTAAACGAGAGAACTCCCAGCACAATTAGAGCCTCTGTATCAAAAAAATAAGGTGGAGAAAGGATTGAAGGTTTACAGCCATCCCGCCTTGAATGCATTGGATCTTGTCTGAACTCTGAAGCTAAGCAGGGTCAGGACTGGTCAGGACTTGGATGGGAGACAAGTTTGAAGAAGATAACTAACATTAACCTGTGGCCTCCACCTGAATACATAGGCATGCAAACACGTGAGCACATGTGCACACGCGCGCGCATACACACAAGAGGGAGAGAAGAAATCATAACTCAGCCCTTTGCCATGAAGCTGTCCACATATGCATAAAGCATAAAGATGGTGAGCAAGCCACTGCCTTCCCTAGGTTCGGCTAATTCTACTAACAGTAACTGCCCCACAGGGTTGTTACAGCGAACAAATGAGTTTCCATGTGCAACATTCTTGGAACCGTGCCTGGCGGTCACTTTGTGTTGTGCTTGCTGTTACCATCAGTAAGGTGGGTTTGGTATTTTTAACTTCTATGCATTTATGCTGTCACTACATATGATGTGCGCATCCGGACACACAGGGGCTGCTATTTGGGGAGTTTTCGAATTTGAATATATGGAGTCATTGTGAACTGTCCCTTTGCAGCATGCCTTCCCCAGTTCACGGGAAAGGCATCCACGCCTGTCTTTCCAGTCTGTTCATTTGCATTACTGGACAAGATTGTTTCCATTGTAGAAAGAACACAAAATGGCTAACTACTCTCCTTGTGTTGGGCATCTGTTGTTAGCCGTCGGTATTATAAATAATTATTATACAATATGATTGTGCATGACTCCTTATAGACTTTGTCTAGATACATTTTGTGGTTTTCTTTCAGGCAACTCTTCACTGTGGGATACTGTTATTAAGTTCCTAGGGGAATAGTACAGATTGCAAAACTTGCTGCAAACACAATGCACGGCTCAGAGAAATTCCCCCCCAACCCCCCGCCCATGGTTCCATACCATCTTTCATGTCTCTAATAAGGCATAAGTCCTAATGAGGACGGAAGTGAGAAAGTCAACAGGCCCTTCTAAACAACCTCATGCCCTGGGGGCAAGTTGCTGGCTCTTTTGGATCTCCACTCGCTCATTAGGAAAACAGTAGTTATCACTCTGAGTTGTTTCAGACCTGGGAGTCTTTACTGTCTACTCTCTACCAGACCACAAGAGTATCAGAGCAGAGAAAGCATCCTAGGAACCTTTGTTGATTGAAATGGGGCCAAGGTGACAAGATGCATTTTTAAATAGCTGTTTGGTGATTGCCAGAACACAGCGTTTCCCACAAGAGAGTGGATGAGAAAGAGATGAATAGAAAGCCTTTCGGGAAACCTAAGACACGGGGAAAGTCCCCCCGCCCCAATAAAAACTGGCCAGATTATCATAGGAGTCGTCTCAGGAAATTGCACAATTTCGTAGGAATGAGATTAAAAACACTAATGGAATGAGACATTCCACTTTCAAGAGACAAAGCAGGAAGCCAGACCCGGTTGTGGCTCAGCAAGAAATTGCGTCGGAAGTGGACAGCTCTAAACATCCTCTCTCCGAAAAAGGTCTGACGGGCTGCAAGATTTTTAAACACAGGGGTAGAAGGTTATCATTCCCAGCACAGACAGAATGTGCGGTGTCTCCATCTCCAAGTCCTCTGTTTTGACCTTGAGTTGTCCTCTAATTATCTTCGGATGGCTTGCATTACCACCTCCCAAACTCTTCCTTCTTAAAGAGAGAGGGAAGGGGGTCTCTGGGTAAGATAATGCATCCAAGCTTTCTACCGATGCCATAAAGGAACTTCTGAGTGCAACCATGCGCCATGTTCTTCCCAGGATGCAAAGCGGAGCCCACTCGGCAGGGGAAGTGAGAAGGAACGAAGAGGCGCAAAGACCACAGTGGGGGTGTGGACCTGATCGCACCGGAAGAAAGGACCTTGCCAATATGGCGGCTCCCCCGACTTCTCACTAGGAAGCTAAGTCAGGCCCACGGAAGCTTAGCCACAGAACCTGTCTCCCAGCCCACTTTGCCACAGCATGCGACTGTATAATAAGGATGTGGCTAGTTGGAGTGTCTTATTGGCCCTGAAGTGGAGGAAATGTCTTCAGCTGACTTCCTTTCTGCTTACAGATGGAATTGGGAGTTAGAGATGGCCATCAGAGCAGTCTGAGACATATTATGTACTGAATTGTGTCCCCAAATTCATAACTCCTGCTGTTACTGTCTTTAGAGATGGTGCCAGCGAGAGGATGTTTACAGTTAAATGAGGTTGTGAGGGTAGGGTTTTACTGTGTAGCCTTTGTTGACTGGGAATCGACTAGGTAGACGAGGCTTTCCTCAAACTTACAGTTCCTCCTGCCTCTGCTTCCCGGAGCACTGGGTTTAAAGCCATGCGCTACTACGATCAGTTTCCAGTGACCCTTTGAAGGAGAGAAGCAAGTACCAGAAATGTGTGCAGAGCAAACCTCATGTTTGGACATGGGTAAGATGAGGGCCCTTCTGTGAGGCAGGAAAAGAGGCCTCGCTGGAAACTAACTCCCCTGATCCCACCCAGAACCACAAGAAAATAAACATCGGCGGTTTAATCCACCAAGTCAGGGTCTCAGCCTGAGACAGGCATGAGCTGGGAGGCAGGTATCACGGTGACAGGATTAGAAGATTAGTCTGAATTCACAGTGGCTGGAAAACCAGCTGCTCGTGACATCCACGTGAGACAAGCTCTAATCATTCTTCTGGTGTTTTGGAGTCTTTACTGAAGCAGGGTAATTTCTTTTCTTCTATAGATTTTTTTAGTTACTTAATTTTAATATATTATTTTGAGTTACGTAAGGCTGATTTCATGCAGTATGTAAATGTCAACTTGATGGTCTAAGAAAGATCTAGCACACTAATGAGACATACCTTTGGACTTATCTATAATCTTTCTTACAAAGAGGTTTTAACTCAGGAAAGAAAACAGACCCTGATGGGGCTGATGTCATGGACTGAATTCAAAGGAAAAAACAGAGCTGAGTCCCAGCATTCAACTCTCCCCGTGCTCCCTGACTGCAGGCACCGTGTGACCAGCTCCCGAGTACATGCACCTGCGCCCAGGCCTTTCCGCTGTGATGGACTGTATCCCTTCTTAAGTCATGCGCCAAAGCAAATCAGTCTTTCCGAAGTTGCTTTCGCCAGGTGTTTTGTAACAGCAAGAAGAAAATGTTGCTAATACAACTACTCTGTTTAATATAACTGGTTGATATTAGTTAATAGTTCAACCATGGTGAAGTGAGCTGTTTCTAAACATCTCATCCATGAAGCCTAACTAAAATCCCTAACTGGGCACAATTGGTTGCATAAGCGTGCATCTGTACCAAGACTTGCTCCAGGCAATGCCTGCTGTCTGCACTGGAGCACCCCCAAGGACGCTTTGGTACTTTTGTTATTGTTGCCTGTTCCTTCATCTTCCAGTGGATATAAGAGAAGGTTGTGTTGGGCATTCAGAGTGTCTACCTGGAGCTAAGATCCACGTGCCTAAGACCCAAATGAAGCTCTGAACGAAGCTCTGGTAGTCAATCAGTGGCTCTGTCGGAAGGTAGTGGAACATTTAATAGTTGGATCCATTGAAAGGGAGTTATGCCATTGGGGTGTGCTTTTGATGGGGATATTTGAACCCAACTCTCTCTCTCTCTCTCTCTCTCTCTCTCTCCTCTCTCCTCTCGCTGTTTCTTAGACAAAATGAAGCCAGCGTTTGTCTTTTGTCTTCCACTACAATCTCTCTGCCATGACGTTGAGTTTTGCTACGGTTGCCTTTACCTAAGTGACCTCAGGATAAAACTCCCGAAGCCGTGAGCAAAGATACCCTCCCCAGCTTTAGGGGGATTGCCTCAGGGGGGCTGTCACCATGTTGGGAGAGCTAACACAGGCATCTGGGCCTTGTGTCTGTGCTTCAGACACGACACCTCAAACAGCCTTGAGGACTTAAGCTGAGCGGTGAACACGGCGCTGCCAAATGTAACCAGGAACCCCAGCAAAGGGAAAACAAACAAAACACAAAATCCAAGCCTGAAAGGAATCTGTACGGGGCTTACATTCATTATACTTATTGTTATCTTTGATCAAGAACTAGGGTGTGGGTGTCTTCCTCTCTCCACGTAGACTGTGGAAACAGATGTTAAAATTCATTCTTAAAGTTTCCTAAAAGCAACAAAGCTCTTACTATTGAAATAACTTTTTGAAGTTGATAGAAGGGATATGCTGAAATCAGTTACATTTAGGTGGAGGGAAACCTTTCCCACTTCTCCTTGTTAAAGAACGCCTTGGCAGGCTGAGAGCTATTTATTCAGTGCACATGTGTATGTGCAGCGCACTCAAACACTCTGTAAGCTATCTGTCTTCCACCTCTCAAAAGCCCTCTTCAGGCCTGGAGTTACCTCCGCATTTGTTTATTCCCAGCGACAGTCGCTATTTCTCTGCATCTGGAACAGCCCCTTCCCTTCTAGTTTATATTAACCAGTCTGCCTGTTAGAGATACAGGGAGACCCAGCCCTGACTGTCAAGAGTGCTCTGAAAATGGATGGCACTGTCTTCGCTAAGTATTTTGAGGATTTATAACATCAAATATAAACGTTCCATTTGTCAGTCCTGGAGTGTGGGAACCTGACCTTGGATCTACAGGCCACCCCACCCCCCTCCATTTCTGAGAAATCCCTTTTCTTCAGCTGTGGAACTCTAGGCTAGCATTACCGAGCATCTTCGCTGTGCCAGCCATGAAATCTGTCTCTTTTGCATAAACTCTCAGTTCTCCTGTCATCTAGCCAGGGCTACAAACTCCATTATCCCTTATGAACAGAACCTAGATCCTACTTGAAGGAGAAACGGACCTGAAAAAGGCTGCTTTCCTCAGCTACCCTTGACCTGACGGTGTGTGTGTGATCAGATGACCACCTACCAGAACTATCCTGATGGTAAGGGAGCTTCTGGAACTGTTTTCCCAATAAAGGAGGCAGAGACACGAGGCGTTACCTCACCCCGCTCTCTCCTTCCCTGTGCCTGACACCCTGATGCGGTGTGCAGAGCTGTAGACTCTATCTTGCCCAACCATGCTGTATCCGGCACTCTTTTTCCACCTTTACACTGATACCATTCGCCTCTCCCTAGTCCCCTTCTTACATCATTTTTTTCTGGTTCCTTTAGTTTTCTTTTTTGGGGGCTTTCTTCTGGTTTGCTTCCTTCCTGGTGTCTACTGGGTCGTGTCCATCGCTGTAAGAATGAGCCCTAACCCAGCCCAAGGGGTAATGCTTTCGTATCGTTACCCACCAGTCTGTCTTTCTGACTCTCCCCAATTATCTTCTTTCCCTTCTTCCAGCCCTTCCTCACCATGTTGCTGATGGGCGTCAACACAAGAATCCTTCACTCATATTCCTTGGCCGTAGAAGCCATCTCTCTTCCTGTAGAGATGGAACTGTCGGTGTTGATGTAATGAAGGTTTGTCTTCCGTCATAAGAAATGGCTTGTAACTGTTTAAACTCCATTATCTGTTCATGCATATGGCCCACCTTTTTCCATGAGGTCTTTTAACAAAGGAAATCATCGTTATCTTGATGGCTCTTCGGGATCCTTCCAGCACCTCTGGGCTCATTCTGATGATTGGTTTATCTGTGAACAACAGGTGTCCTCTCCCCTCGCTTTCCTCGTGCCTCAGTTTCTAATCGAATGTGAATCATTGTATTTGAAGAACAGTGGTGGCTGAGTTGACTGGTATTTACGCGCAGCAATGAGCCTGTCTGTTTTTCTGTCGGGCCTTTTGAGGAGGGATTAAGCCGGGGTTGGGTTTTGCTATGGTCAGCCTTTGCTTGGTGGGGGGCCTTCCTCTTGATGCTGCACTTTCAGATCTCAGGTTTTCTACTTGCCAGAAACTCCGCAAGCTTCCTTCCTACAGTAGACACCTTGGCCTCTCCTCCTGCTCTCTCTCCCTATTTACTACCCATAGCATCCATCTTTTTCTCAGGCGGTGTGTATTCTCGGAAAGATTTCCTGCACTTCCCCAGTGGCAGTAAAGTAAGGCTTTGGGTGTGTCAAACATCTTGAAGCCAGAGGTCTCCCTGCACTCACCCTCCCCAAAGCTACCCTTCTCCCCAGTATGAGATTTCAGCTTTGTAGACCACAGCTGGGAGAGTAGGACATATTTTCCAGGCTTCCCAGCAGCGTCTGGCCTGTTCTTTCACACCAAGTCCACTGAAGGGTAATCTGGTCCCCTGTCCTGCCTTTAGTGTTCAGGAACACCTGTGGGGAGGAGCTGGGGGTGGAGAGTCCCCTGTGTCTAGTTCTGGGTATGCTACCCCACACTGAGTCTTTAGGGAAGCCCAGCACGTCTGACTCCTTGTTGCTACTAAGTATCCAACCCTGTTCCCCGGTAAATGAAAGCTCAACTCAGCGGTTAACAAAACAAGTTACAAGCCTAGACTGGGCAGGCCTCCCACTCTACTACTCTGTTTCAATCTATTTTATCCCATACAACTTGCAGTTTCTCTAGGCCCCGAGCTTCTCTCCCGGCTGCCTCTCTGGTTCTCTTTAACCGTTTCTCTCTCCCCGTTTCTTCTCTTCGTTTCTTCTCCCTGTTCTCTCCTCCCGTTGCTCCTCCTCCTCCTCCTGTTTTATACCCTGTAGCTCCTCCCCTAGACTCTGCTCCTCCCACTTTCCTCCTGCCCAATCATTGGCTCAAGCCTTTATTTGAAAAGTCAAGGTGGGGAGACAGTTCACAAGGCAACTCCTCATCTGCAGCCCCTCTGAGGAGTGGAATTAACATCAAAGTGCGAGCCCAGGGCTATCCACAACATTTCCCCCTTTCTGTCCAATTAAAAGACTCTTTTATCTCAGACATCAATTGAGCACAATTATTACCATTCTGTAATATATAGCATACAGGATAGACCTAACACCCAGTCAATCATTTTTTAATCAATTAAGTAGTTAGTACCCCTGTCATCTATTAGAACTTAAAAGACTTATAATTCTACCCCTGACTCAAGTACACTTTAGACTGTAACCCATCTGAAAACCATCCTCTCAAATCAGTATTATCTTTCTAAATGCTAACCAGCTTGGACTGGCTATAAGACTATTAGTCTTCAACCCCATCAGAAATCCAAGAATGACTAATATTACCTGAAAGTATGAGAAGCACAAAATATAGCTTCTAAAACTTATAGATTTATAGAGACCGCTGATCACCTGGACAGGCCCTATACACCAAAACGTTGGAGCATCAGTCTTCAGCCTTCTGGCCCAGGATCATCTGACAGACCTTGGTAATGCAGAATTTTGAAGGGCTGATTACTCTGTCTTGGCAGAGATTATCAGTCGACTATTCCGCAGTGTGTCCTTTTTTTGGACAGTATTTGTCTGTAGATGAAATGAGGCAATTCTTGCCTGGTGACTGTCTCACCACAACTAAAGCAACTCCACTGATGCTCAAGTTCTTCTTTGAATTCAAGAAAGGGGTGCTGTCAGGAGCAGACAGGTCTCTAGTCAAATATTAATAAATAAATGTCAATAAACATATTCTGTGGACTTCTGACACCTTTGAAGACCATATGTCTACCTAAGACATCTCTGAACTGTTAAGCCTTGACTATTCTCGGCTGTTTCTAATCAAAATAGCTCAGGAACACTCTTTTAACTAATTCATAACCACGAGTTTGCTATCTGGCCCTTAACTTGTATTACTTAATCATCTAAAAGCAGTTTATACTAGCAGTTATAGAAGGACTGGGTCTAAGCCTTGTATTCTTAAATGTGTTATATAGGCACAATGCCTACATGGGAGTAACAATATTAATCCCAGTTTTATATCAATAGTAAATTCATACTAATGAAAACCTTAAATTTACATCAACTAAATTCTGAGCCAATAGGCTTTGCATCAATTATAAAGACTTCTACCAATGTAAGATCTGGCTATGTAATTTTTTGCTTAAATAAACATTTTCTCACCAATCCCTATTTGTCTATTTCTATAATTTCTATGATATTACTATATCCCCCTTTTTCTTTTCCACCCACTTCTCCTTTACCCAAGAAAGAAGGATAGAGAAGAGGAAAGGAAAGGTAGAAATCCCTGTTTAAGTTCTTTAGTTTCCTCCTTGACCAAAGCTACATTTGTGACATATCCCTAAAATTATAACATATCTATAATTTCTAAAATAACGATAACCATCCACCCCACATAAGGAACTGGGACGATGATTGTCTTCTGTCTGCTTCCAGCTGAATTGGGGCGAAGAATTCCCATTTGGGGGCCCAAAGGGAAATTTTGAAAACTAGCTGGCATTATTTGCCTTCCAGTCACTATGTTTTGAGAAAGTTCGTGCCTCTATGTCAGATGACATCTCGACCATGACATTCTGAAAGGCTGGAGAGGCAAGTAGAGTTCTGGAAGCAAGTCTTTAAGAGAATCAGCTTTGATGTAGTTGAAATAGAGTCAAGTGTGAAGCTGGAATGGAAGGTCCCAAATCTCAGCATCCTGGTGTGTGAATCTTTTCAGGGCTGTCTTTCCCTTCTTTCATCCCTGTAGTATACAAAGCTTAAAAGCAACAAGTAAACAGGTAAAGACATTCACACAGGAGGCACATATTGGCCAATGAAGATCAATAAAGAAAGACAACTGACTGCCTTTCCTCAGGTTAGCTTGATCACTTGGTCAAACTAGAATGTAACTGTGTATCCATGTCCTCGTAAAGGATGTTTTGTAACACCCAATAAGTGTTAATGGCTGTTTATAGACATTTTAGTCTCAGCCAGTTCCAGAGTTGTCTCCATATACAGAGACAAACATTACTACATATACATCACCTATTTTGTTGAATGTGTTAGTCTCCATTTTCTTCTCTGTCACCAAGGTCCTCAGGAGGTCTACCTTTGTCATGTCTGATTTTTATCAGCTTGGAAGGGACCCACAGCTTTTCTTTTCCTGTGGAAACATAGGCATAGCCCCTTCCCCAGCGTAACACATTTCCCATTCTCTATTCTGATGTTAGAATATCCTTAATGTAAACAGGCTGGTTTAGTTCAATAGTTCGTTCCACAGTCCAATGTCTTTCAGCAGCTGTGGTGTTTTGTTCATTGGTGTTTAAAAATTTTAAGGTTAATAAGGCACTATGTAATCTATCCTTGGAGGTTATCATTGATCCTTTTTGCCTATTAAGCATCTCCTTTAGAGTTTGATTTGATCTCTCCACAATTGCTGTATCTTGTTTATGGACAGCTTGGACAGTCTGCAACTTCCTTTGATAAGATTCCTTAACTAATTTAAGATTTTCATTAGAATCCCGACTAGTTTCATGGTTACATACCGAGACTGAGAGGATATTAATTTGTGTATTCCACTGCCTTAATAGATCTCTTCCCCATAAACTAACAGCTATATTAGCCACGTATGGCCTCAATTTTCCTACCCAAACTTCTGGTCCTATACACTTAAGCCATCTGGTGCTTTCCTTTATCTGGAACAAGGTCCCAACTCCTTGAAATTGGATATCTACTTCTTGAAGTGGCCAACTTACAGGCCAAAATTTTGTAGATATAATAGTGACATCTGCTCCAGTGTCAACCATTCCTTCAATCGTAATATTGTTTACTAATAGTCTACTGTCTATTTTATTCTGATTGATTAATTTTAAAAGGTTATTCTCCAAGTCTAGCTTCCAATCCTCATTTTTTTCTCTCTGCTGCTCAGTCTGATCTGTGAACTGCTGCATCCTTTGTTCCAGCATCTTTTCTAACTCTTGTCTCCCACCTTCATTCTCCTCCTTCTGTCTCTTATTCTGTTCTATAATTTCCTGGGTCTTCGATTCTAGTGTTTCTAACTGCTGCATCCTTTGTTCCAGCATCTTTTCTAACTCCTGTCTCCCACCTTCATTCTCCTCCTTCTGTCTCTTATTCTGTTCTACAATTTCCTGGGTCTTCAATTCTAGTGTTTCAAACTGCTGCATCCTTTGTTCTAGCATCTTTTCTAACTCCTGTCTCCTACCTTCATTCTCCTCCTTCTGTCTCTTATTCTGTTCTATAATTTCCTGGGTCTTCAATTCTAGTGTTTCTAACTGCTGCATCCTTTGTTCCAGCATCTTTTCTAACTCCTGTCTCCCACCTTCATTCTCCTCCTTCTGTCTCTTATTCTGTTCTATAATTTCCTGGGTCTTCGATTCTAGTGTTTCTAACTGCTGCATCCTTTGTTCCAGCATCTTTTCTAACTCCTGTCTCCCACCTTCATTCTCCTCCTTCTGTCTCTTATTCTGTTCTACAATTTCCTGGGTCTTCAATTCTAGTGTTTCAAACTGCTGCATCCTTTGTTCTAGCATCTTTTCTAACTCCTGTCTCCTACCTTCATTCTCCTCCTTCTGTCTCTTATTCTGTTCTATAATTTCCTGGGTCTTCAATTCTAGTGTTTCTAACTGCTGCATCCTTTGTTCCAGCATCTTTTCTAACTCCTGTCTCCCACCTTCATTCTCCTCCTTCTGTCTCTTATTCTGTTCTATAATTTCCTGGGTCTTCAATTCTAGTGTTTCTAACTGCTGCATCCTTTGTCCCAACATCTTTTCTAACTCCTGTCTCCTACCTTCATTCTCCTCCTTCTGTCTCTTATTCTGTTCTATAATTTCCTGGGTCTTCAATTCTAGTGTTTCAAACTGCCGCATCCTTTGCTCTAGCATCTTTTCTAACTCCTGTCTCCTACCTTCATTCTCCTCCTTCTGTCTCTTATTCTGTTCTATAATTTCCTGGGTCTTCAATTCTAGTGTTTCAAACTGCATCATCCTTTGTTCTAGCATCTTTTCTAACTCCTGTCTCACACCTTCATTCTCCTCCTTCTGTCTCTTATTCTGTTCTATAATTTCCTGGGTCTTCAATTCTAGTGTTTCTAACTGCTGCATCCTTTGTTCTAGAATCTTCTCCTTCTGTCTCTTATTCTGTTCTATAATTTCCTGGGTCTTCAATTCTAGTGTTTCGAACTGCTGCATCCTTTGTTCCAACATCTTTTCTAACTCCTGTCTCACACCTTCATTCTCCTCCTTCTGTCTCTTATTCTGTTCTATAATTTCCTGGGTCTTCAATTCTAGTGTTTCTAACTGCTGCATCCTTTGTTCTAGAATCTTCTCCTTCTGTCTCTTATTCTGTTCTATAATTTCCTGGGTCTTCAATTCTAGTGTTTCGAACTGCTGCATCCTTTGTTCCAACATCTTTTCTAACTCCTGTCTCACACCTTCATTCTCCTCCTTCTGTCTCTTATTCTGTTCTATAATTTCCTGGGTCTTCAATTCTAGTGTTTCTAACTGCTGCATCCTTTGTTCTAGAATCTTCTCCTTCTGTCTCTTATTCTGTTCTATAATTTCCTGGGTCTTCAATTCTAGTGTTTCGAACTGCTGCATCCTTTGTTCCAGCATCTTTTCTAACTCTTGTCTCCCACCTTCATTCTCCTCCTTCTGTCTCTTATTCTGTTCTATAATTTCCTGGGTCTTCAATTCTAGTGTTTCAAACTGCATCATCCTTTGTTCTAGCATCTTTTCTAACTCCTGTCTCAAACCTTCATTCTCCTTCTTCTGTCTCTTATTCTGTTCTACAATTTCCTGTATCTTCTGTTCTAAACCTTGCTTCCATAATCTTAGCTTCTCTTTGTATTCTAATTCTAATATTCCAGCATCTGCCTTATTTTTACCTATGAAATCCCGAACCTTTATTTCTAGTGTTACTTGTAATCTCTTTTCTATGGCAAGGAATTTTTTGTCTAGGGCTCTTGAGATGACATAGTAAATCAAGAGAATAAGTACTGCAATACCAACGACTTTTTCCTCTAAATCCATTCCTGTTAAATCACTCAAAATATCATCACGTAGCGCCAAAAGAGTCTTTATTGTTCTACTCATCTTTAAGTATCAAGATGCTATATATCCCTCTTATATTAATGAATTACCGGGTCCGGAACCCTTTCTATCTGCTGTCTGAGCTGTTCAGGGCTTCTCAGGCAGCTAACGTTTTATCTCAGGTTTGTTAGGTTCTAAACAATACGTTGGGCCGCCATTTTGTTGCTACTAAGTATCCAACCCTGTTCCCCGGTAAATGAAAGCTCAACTCAGCGGTTAACAAAACAAGTTACAAGCCTAGACTGGGCAGGCCTCCCACTCTACTACTCTGTTTCAATCTATTTTATCCCATACAACTTGCAGTTTCTCTAGGCCCCGAGCTTCTCTCCCGGCTGCCTCTCTGGTTCTCTTTAACCGTTTCTCTCTCCCCGTTTCTTCTCTTCGTTTCTTCTCCCTGTTCTCTCCTCCCGTTGCTCCTCCTCCTCCTCCTGTTTTATACCCTGTAGCTCCTCCCCTAGACTCTGCTCCTCCCACTTTCCTCCTGCCCAATCATTGGCTCAAGCCTTTATTTGAAAAGTCAAGGTGGGGAGACAGTTCACAAGGCAACTCCTCATCTGCAGCCCCTCTGAGGAGTGGAATTAACATCAAAGTGCGAGCCCAGGGCTATCCACAACAACTCCTTTCTTCTTTCTTACTCTCTGGCAGCCATCTTTTCTTTCCCGGCACTGCCAAAGCCCAAACAGCCCGTGTGTCTCATCTCTCTGGGGAGAAAGAAAGAGTCCGGACTCTTCCTGGAATTCAGCTTCGTTGGTCGCCTTGAGCCCTCGGTTCTCTGATGGGCTCAAGAACAGAAAAGATTTTGTAGATTATCCAGATTATTCTCATTGTTAGTAGGAGAACAATGCACTTTTGTGGTTTTTAACATCCTAAGTAGAAGCAGAACTTGCAGCAATCTTACTAGCTTTGAATCTAGAATTCGTCTGACGTGTAAGAAGGGGGGACTGTGTTGAGGGGCGAGAAACGTTCAACAGGAAAGAGGAGGGGACAGGAGAAAGCCGTGGGGTGGGGCAAAGATAGATTATCTAGTTTTCTCGTACTAGGTCTCTCTCTCTCTCTCTCTCTCTCTCACACACACACACACACACACACACACACACACACACACACACAGAAGGGTCAGTATTTACTGGGACAAAGGGGGCTAGAATTTGGGAAGAAGGCCAAAAAAGAATAATAAGGGTGAAAATGAACCAAGCACAATAGTATATATGAGTGAAAATGTTATAAGGAAACCAATTATTTTGTATGCTTAAGCAAAAATGGTGACAGTTTTTAAAATCGGTGCTATTCTATAAATTGAAAAAAGATTTGTCTGGTATCTGATCCCCACCCCCACCCCCAATCTCAATGCCTCCTATAGAGGTCTGAATGAGAATGGCCCCCCAGGCTCATGTTTGAATACTTGGTTCCCAGTTGGCAGAACACTTTGGGAAGGATTAGGGTGTGTGCCTTGTTGGAAGAGGTCTGTCACTGGAGGGAGGGCTGTAAGGTTTCAGAAGAATCATGCTATTCCTAGTGTGCCCTCTACCTTCTGCTTGTGGATCAAGATGTGTGTTCTGAGTTCTTCCTGCCACAGTGCCTTTGCTCTGCCCTCACGGACTCTGTCCCTCTGAAACCGTGAACACAGTGAAACATTTTCTTTTAGAACTTACCTTGGTCATGGTGTTTTGTCACAATAATAGGTACTAAGGTAGCTCCAATCCTAGTTGCATAAACCATCACATCTCCCTCAATTTACCAGAAAGCATTCTGGGTGGAATCTTGGCTTCTACCCCACTTTTATCATAGTCTCTTCCCGACATGTCAGCTGGAGCCATCTTCTGAAAACATCAATCAGATTGAGACATTTTTTGGCTGACTTTCCAGTAATTCCCCATGTGAAATGAAAAGCCAATCCCTCAAATCTCCTCAGTGGCTGTCCATTATCTGCTGTGTCCCTGGCTCCCTCTGCTCAACTGGTCTACCACCCCTGAAACCCTCCATGCTCGTGGGTGTTCTGATCTTAGGGTTGTGCAGTGGCTGTCACTGCTCTCCAGAACTCTCCTCCCTGGGTCTGCTTGACCCTTCAGGTCTATGCCTGAATGACACTCTTGTCAATCTACTTAAACTGCAGCCCATTCTACCCACAATGCCTTGTCCTGCTTGTTTTTTTCCCATATCATACCTACCATCTTGTAAAATATCACAAAATATACTGATTTTGATAAACATTTTGATTATATTCTACCATCCTCTCTGCTAATTTGCAGATTATGACTAGCAAAAATATAGCAATCCCCCCTCTGTCTCTCGCACTCTCTCTCTTTCCTTTGCACATACCATACAAGCATTGTACCACGGAGGTCCATCTTCAGCCCCTGCATTTTAGGGACAGATGCTTTCTTTGTAGCCCAGGCTAGCCTTGAACTTCCAATCTTATCTCTGGTGCACAAACATCACAATCACAGATGTATACCACCAGCTGAGAGCATATTTGTTTTGTTTCAAGATTTAACTTCAGAGCTAGAGCCACACCTGGAACATAGAAGCACACCTGCAAACACTGTACTGAATACAGCTCATGGCAGTTGTTTGGTAGGCGATAACTTTTGACTCCGCCAATCGGCCTTTGCATCCCCGGGGCAGTGGTGACAGAATTGCTAAAATTGTTTCCTGATGTCTACCCCATGGTATGTAGAAATTAAAATGCCCAGGCAAAGAGGAGCCTCATGCATTTTAGAAAATATGTATAGAGACGAAAGTGTGTTACATTAGGATGGGAGGCGGTAGGTAAGGACAAGGAGAGGATGAAAGCAAAGAAATAAAGAAGAAAGAAAAATAGAAGGGAGGAAAAGAAAGGCAGGGGCTCCGATGGACAAACTGAAGTAATAAGCACAACACGGAACTGAGCTAATTCTCCACCAGCGAGGAGACGTTTGAAAACACGCCTTGTAGAACTTTCACTAACTCAGCTGTTCCTCCCCTCAGTGGCTCAGTGTGTGTGTGTGTGTGTGTGTGTGTGTGTGTGTGTGTGTGTGTGTGTTGGGGGTGGGGGTGGATTGCTGTGGTTAAGGTGGGATAAATTACGCAGGGCAAACCCGAGAATCTGTGCCCCTCTGTGCCTGAGGGAGGGGCCCCATGATGCCTTGCGCTAGGAGTGATTTATAGGCGGCCCAGGCAGCTGAGCCTGCAGTGTGTAGGGCTGTACTTCCAGAAAGCCCCAAGTTTCTGTCTGGAACGTTAACCCTTTCTTTCCTTCCTTCTGGCATCCCCACCAGTCCACTGTTTCCAGTCCAAAGACAAGCTCTCGGTGCTCTCTGGTTGCAGCTCGGGATCGGTTGGGCATTTGGAACATGTCTGCAGTTACTGACATATATAAGCTATGAACGAATGAAATAAAATAAATCTCAGAGTCACCAGGCACGGAATGGGAGGGGCCCCGTCCCATGTGGTTCATATATTCTGCTGTTTTCCTGGAACTGAGCATCACATTTCTCTGAACAGGAGACACATAAGTATTTATTGTGAAACTCTCCTCTGAGCTGCGGGGGACAGACATTTTGTTCCTAAGGGCACTGAATAGACCCTTTGCTCGACCAGCTCAGTGGGGGCAAACTGCATTTTGTGTCAGAGACACGATTTAGTACCTTTCTTAGAAAGATGCTTCAGGACAGGATGGAGAAAGGGAACAAGCCCGTGCTGTGCAGGCTGCAGGGGCCTGGCCAAGGCTGGGTGCCACCTGTGTGTGAGCAGAACGCAAGGCCTGGCTGGGAAAGAGAGTTAGGGCTGTGTATGTTATGGGTAGATGTGGTTTGGAAGTATCTGTGTGTTGGAAGCCTGGTTCTTAGTGTGGTGGTTAGCAGGAGGTGCTCTAAGAGGGAAGTCCTCGTTGGTCTTACCCTGGTATCTCCGTCGCTTCCTGTCTCTCTGGGTGATATCTCTTCCTCATGTACTCTTGGTACAATGTCTCAGCAAAGCAGAGAGAAACCAGCAACATGCCCTTTGACCTCTACCACGGAGGCCAAACAAACCACCTTTCTTTATGAGTTCCTGACCTGGGCATTTCATTATAATAACAGCAAACTAACTAGTTGAGAGCGGTCAACAGAAACAACCATATGCCGGGTGTGGTGGCGCACGCCTTTAATCCCAGCACTTGGGAGGCAGAGGCGGGCAGATATCTGAGTTTGAGGCCAGCCTGGTCTAGAGTGAGTTCCAGGACAGCCAGGGCTACACAGAGAAACCCTGTCTCGAAAAACCGAAGAAGAAGAAGAAGGAGGAGGAGGAGGAGGAGGAGGAGGAGGAGGAGGAGGAGGAGGAGAAGAAGAAGAAGAAGAAGAAGAAGAAGAAGAAGAAGAAGAAGAAGAAGAAGAAGAAAGAAAGAAAGAAAGAAAGAAACAACCATGAAGGTCTTCCCGGGTATCAGGTAACTGAGCTTAGAATAGGACGGAAGTTTAATGTTTGGGTGAAGTTGGCAAAAGACGTTTACTCAGAAAGAGTGAGCCCGAAAGGCCTTCAGCCTTCCTCTTTCCTGGTGCTTACCAAGCAAGTTTTCCTGGGGTTTTCAGGACAAATGGGCTGAAACAGAGGATTATATTTCCCCAGCAACTCAGGTGTCTTTCACAGCAAAGGGGGGAGGGGTACTCTCTGAAACCCCAGAGGTTCTCCCAGCTCTCGAAACCTTCCAATATATTTTAAGCTATTTTTGCTGATTTCAAAAAAACAAAATCAATTTATAGTCATGAATACGCTTAGCTTGAATAATAAATAGTAAGTTTTCCACTTTCCTAGGCAGATTTCCCCTAAGGTAGCTGGCTTGGCCAAGACCCCTCACATCTGCAGCCAGGGGAGAGATTCTGGGAAATGTAGCTGCTGGCACTGCTTCTCCTGGCCTTCAAGAGTCTCCTGCCTTGTTCTCTAACCCAATTTGCACCATGCGCAGCTTATGACAGAGGGGCAAACGCCGAAGGCAGAGGAAGAAGGGGGTGACTCGTCTGCTGGAAATCATTTCTTCATGCATTCAGTCATTCACCCCAAAAGTATTCTGAGTGTGTGCCAGGTACTTCTGTGTGACACAGGCTGGATGGGCATGCTGGGGCTGCCAAAACGGCCCCTCATAGCACAACGTAGACAGCAACAGCCTATTGTGTTGTCTCTGCAGGCCGGAAGACCAAGGTTGGCAACTTTGGCTCCTGCGGAAAGACGGAAGAGATGCTCTTCCACGGCTCTCCCCAGCCTCTGGTGGTTTTTTGCAGGCTGATACCAGTGTTCCTTGATTTCTAGCCACATCACCCTGGGGTCTGCCTCCATCTCCTCGCGATATTCTCTCTGCACGCACGCCTCCGTATTTCCTTCCCAGTAAGGACACTCGCCACAGAGGGTTAAGATCCACCTTAATGGCTCCATTTGAACTTTATTGTCTCTGTAAAAAAAATAAATAAATAAAAATGCTGCTGAGCACCCTCGAGTTATGATGGTTCCTTGAAGATGTTCTGCTTTATGATGATGCCAAAGCAAATAGCATTTTAGTAGCAACAGGGCTTTGAGTCCCAGCCTTTTCCCTGGGCTAGCAAGACATGGTGTGATACTTGCTCAGGATGATGGACTGGGCAGTGAGCACAGTCCCCCAGGCAGCCCATGGGCATGGGAGACTGACCAACTGAGCCGAGGTAGAGTGTTCTGTACGGTGTACTAAAGGCAGTTTGACTGATACTCGGAACTTGCTATATACTTGCATGTCTAACTCCATTATAAGTCAAGGAACACTTATGGCCCCAACTACAGTCATGTTCTGAATGTAGGCATTAGAGATTGGAGTTACAAATTTAGAAGGCACACACTTCAGTCCATGCCGGGTAAGTGGACTGTCGTTGCTTGCTGTTACAATAAATTGGCCAAAGCAATCTAAGGAAGGTGTGGTTAGCTTTGACTCAGTCTCTTGGTACAGGCTGTCGTGGTGAGGAAGACAGGGCTGCAGGATCTTGAGGCACCCACAGTCAGTAAGTGGAGGGAGATGATGGCCAGAGTTCTCCTTTTTCTCTAGTTCAGGACCTGATAAGGCTATCCCTCACAGGCTCACCTAGAGATTTGTCTTTAAAGTGATTCTAGATCCTGTCAACGTGTGTGTGTGTGTGTGTGTGTGTGTGTGTGTGTGTGTGTGATCCTCTTGAGCTAGAGCAGCCAAGCCCATCTGCACAGGCATCTTCTTCCAAACTTGGGAGCCACAAGTCTCCAGAGCTGAGTCAGGAAGTAGAACTTCTCTCTAGGGGGTGCCTTCGCACCTTGGGATACCTCAAGAACATCTTCAGAAGAGTACAAATGCCAAGCTTGGTGGTGCCCACCTTTAATCCCTGCACCGGGGAAGCAGAGGCAGGAAGATCTCTGTGAGTTCAAGGGCAGCCTGGTCTACATAGTAAGTCCCAAGATTAGAAAGGAAAATTAAAAGAAAAAAAGCTTTAGAAAGGACTGGCAAAATCCTATTTCTGATTTGATTCAGAAAATTAAGGTGTTACCCTAGGTCCCCACTTCTCTCCTAAGACTGGAGTTGGGCAGACACATTATTTCAAGTGCTCGAGGCTACCATCCTTGCTGTGCTTGTTTTGTACAAATTTGTGATTGAATGGCTTCTTTTCCTCTCACCAGAACATTAGTATGATTTGTTTGGTACAGGGGATCTAAAACAAAGTTAACAAATTAATGTTATTTAATGGAAAAGATATTCTAACATAATCATTTTAAGATTTCTTTTGCCAGTGTTGGACAGTTAGACTCTACAGAACTGGGGAGTCAGGGAGATTGGGAGGTAAAAATGCCTTTAGAATTTAACCCCACTGCCACCCCAAAAGAAATCAACTCTCCACACCATTGAGCTTGCAGGCCGTTGGCCTGGAGAGAAACCTCATTGAAGCCAATAGCCAATAACCCATGTGCCTTGCTAGATAAGCATTGTCTATGGGTCATCTCAGTTTTGTTTTTGTTTGTTTGTTTGTTTGTTTTTGAGGCAGGGCCTCACCAAGTAGCTCTGGCCAACATGAACTCGATATCTAGATCAGACCAGCCTGGAACATACAGAGACCTATCTCCCTGCCTCTGCCTCCTGTGTGGTGGACTAAAAACCTGAGCCACAGTGCCTGGCCAGGTCATCTCAGACTTATCTGTTGTTGGGGTTTGGGAATTGCTACACAAACCACCCAGACACTGATCTCAGTCAAACAGGGATGGTTTATTGAATGCATGACCCAAAACTGATTGAACAGGGACACAAGTCAGACTCAGGAGCTGACTGTGACCTTGAGTTACAGGGCTTTTTAAGTCTGAGATCTACAAACATCTATGCCAAATTATTCCACCAATCAGGCTCTAGGGATAGAAACATGTCTTTGTTGCACATGTATCCTGCTCCCATAGGTTGGGGTATTCAGCTGTGGCAGGGGACTTGCCTTGATTAGCATTCATGTCTTAATTTGTCAATCAGGATGTCAGGTAGCTACATACACGTCTCTTTCTGCCAAATAGGATATCAATTTCCAGGGAGGTCTTGGAAACTTAAACTTTACTTGACCCACACACACAATGGAAGTCTTATTCTGAACAGTTTATATGGGTGCAGGTATCTCTCATGTCAGGGTCCATCCCAGGGGCAGCTTATAGAGGCAAATACTGCAGAAGCTCATACAAAGGTGCAGGAAGTGCTGCTGGGTGGGTGTTTCAGGTCCAAGCTTATCGTGGCTAACTATACAAAGCAGTTCTACTGCCTTCTATCATGATGGGTTCCCAAGGGCACAGAACATAACAAAAGATGTAATCAACGTGGGCACGAGAAAGTTTCCTAGTACCAGCAGAAACAACATATGAGAAAGTGTCCTTATAATAATAGTAACAGCACAAAATGGCAGGCTAGCCAGGTGAGAGGTACCTGGGTCTTAACATTCCATCTCGGCCATCTAAACTCTTCACGCCCATAACCAGTGACACTGAGCTGAGCTGAAGGCAAGGTCTCATCATCCTTTGCAGGCGTGGTTCTGATTTCCTTTAGAATCACCTTGAAAGTCCCCTCTGTGGTTTTTCTTTTGTCCCTAATGGATGCTCCCTGTGCTAGAGCCACGAGGTGCCCACCAGCAGTCATGTTTTCCTTTTCCTTTTTTCCTTTTAGAAACAGAATCTGCATCTCAGGCCGGGCACATAGCTCCTTGGCACAAGGACACTCCCCAGCCTCTGTCATGACTTGGCCAGCTCACTCTGGCCACAGTTCTGTAAGCAGGATCCACACGTAAAATGACCAGGCCATCTTCAAGGAGACAAAGAGACTTTTCCTTCTTCCTCCATCTGGATGCCATGCGGAGCCAGCAACACCTGGGAGGTCGCCGGGTCTGCTATTTCCTGGTGGCGCTGTTTTAGGACACTGCAGAACTTTTACTTAGGAGGTGAGGCTGGCAAAGAGAGAGACTAGCCCCTTGTCCCTGCCATGCTGGCTGCTTCCTAATCTGGTAGGATATGAATGCCCCTACCACTGGTTCACACCACCGTGAAGTATCGCTGTGCTTTCCCCAGTCTGATGGATAGAAACCTTCCAGAACTGTGAGTTGGCATACTTCTTTCCTCCTTAAGTTCTTTCTATCAGGTGTCAGGGTCACAGCCACACAGAAGCCTCAGCCATACAGCCTCAGGGCCAGGACTTAGAAGAAACTCCAAGAATTACGTGTGACAGAAAACCCTAGCTTGGTGTGGTGGCAACATGTTTGTAGTCCCATCTCTTGAGACACAGACCAGTGGGATCAGGGATTCAAAGTCATCCTCTGATACTAATAAGTTCCAGTAGCCTGTAGTACATACTAATAAGTTATATGTAGCCTGAGCTACATATAACCCTGCCTCAAAACAAAAAAACAAAACAAAACAAACTAGAACAAAACAGAAACTCTTATCTTACTGAACCTATGATTTGCTTTTGACAGTTTTCTTTGTCACGGTGAACTGTGCCTTCTGGATGAATATTTGCTTTTTTGACCTCTTAGAGCCCAAAGTGTCTTTCTAAGGTATGTGATAGTAAACACGGGGTTTGAAGTTAGCCGCCCTGGCTTTGGACTCTCCTTCCACCGTTTCTCTGCTGGTTAACTTGAGTTTACCACTGGGTGTCTCTGAACTTGTTTCCTCATCTATAAATCCTGGAGACAACCACACACAGCTCATCTTCCCACCACTATGAATTGCTTCCTGGTGGTTTCTCATCTTGCTTTCTGCTTTGGGGTTTGTTTTGAGACAGGGTCTCCCTTTGTCACCCAAGCTGGCCTCACCCTCATCCTCCTAAATTCCGAGGTTACAAGCACACGAGTTGCCATGCCTGGCTTCCCTTGGCGATTCTCCTCATGCTATGGGGCCCTCATGACTCAGTATAGGAAAATAACCGACCACGGAAACATATGGTCACATCTGCAACTCAGACATCCCAATTTGAGAGCTGGAAATGCTGACACATCCCCTCTGCCTCACCCCCTAGCTCCCTCTTCCCTGTAATCTGAGCAGCCATTGCCCTCCGTAGAGGTAGAGTCAAGGCTGGGTGACTCACCCTTCTCCAGTCCCCAGTCTGACTCTCTGCAGAAAGAGACCATTAGAATGCTAAGTTCCCAGCTCACTCTTTGCACACTCACAGATGCTTAAAGTTACAAGATATTTAGGGGCTGAAATGAGTTCAGTCCTGGTGAGGACGCTTCTCCATGGCTGGTCTCACCAACAGGCACCTGGTTTCTCGAGTGTTTCCACATGGTCATGGCGGGTTGCTGGGTTTTGACAGGCCAGTCATTACAGAGTCTTTATGATGTTTTTATCTCGTTTCTCGAAGGCTCACCACTTAGGCATTTTTCACTCCCCACACAGGCTGGGATAACTCAGGGTCTGCACTCTGCAGAGTGAGCTAATTCTTATATTTTACGGTGCTGAGCCATCTCTCCAGCCCGAGCGAGTGAGCTAATTCTTGATGGACTTCTTTGACCGTGTCCTATGTGAGGGTTTGCTACAGCATTTCCCCTGCTGCTATCTCCATGTGGTTCCTGCTTTCCAAATGTTTTTTAGTCGAGCATTTCCACCAGTAAACACATTTTCTTCAAACACCTCTCAACATACACATTTTATTGATGTGTGTGTGTGTGTGTGTGTGTGTACTCAATATACATCTGCTAACTTACTATAAAATTAGGGACATAAAAACAGATGTTGAAGATTAAAAAAAAAAAAATCGGAGTGGAAGTTCTCCATTCAAATGGGATGCCAAGGGACGGTGTAGGACTTCCCCTGAGCTAGCTTATGGCTTCTTCCTTCCTAACCACTGATCTTCCCGCAGCCTTCCTGGGCAGGGTGGCGTCTCTGAGTGCAGAGACTTCCTACGGCTCCCTGCTGTACTGTGGTGTCAGTCACGGTGGACACCCCGGACATGCTTCTGGAAGCTGAGTTATTCCCGGTCAGTGCTCCCCACTCCCCAGCTAGTCCCCCAGTGCTGTGTTCACAGACTCCTCCCACCACGCTGACACACCTGGTCGCCTTCGCTGTCCCAAACCCAGCACATGCCACGGCAAGCCTTGTGTGTAAACCCCACAATATCTCCCTCCACAAAAGCATCATTCCCCGTGCCCCCTCCCCCTCCCTTGCTCCATCCAGTGTAACCGCCCAAAGTCACACGCCCACCAGGTGGGCACACTGAACTGAACTCGCTTTTCATTTATTCATTATTTTTGAGAGAGGGTCTTGCTGGCTGTGTAGACCAGCCTAGCCTCGAACTTGTGATCCTTCTGCCCGGCCTCCTGAGTGCTTTGTGACGCATGTGCCTTACCACACACCTGACTCTGTCCTCATTTTAAATTAAGGACCTTGTCTCTCAGGTGGCCACTGGCCACCGCTGGCAATCCACAGGCACGAACTCTCCACCTTTGACCCCTGAGTTGTGTATTCTTTCATACCTTCTCCCCCTCTCAAATGTCCAGCACCCTTCCTGCTCCTCCCATTCATACTGAATGATTTTGCAGAGTAAAACAACCAGAGCAAGTGCCTCTCCACAGAGCAGAATCTACCACATTTCCACCACCCAAGGTGCTGCACGACACTGTCCCCTTTCAGTGAGTGACACTGTACCTGCTAGCAGTCTCTCCAGCGGTATACTGTGGGGCGGTGGACAGTGCCACCAGCCAGGTAAGGTGGAGCAGGTTTAGAAACCCTGGCAAGTCTCCTATGTGAGAACGGTAGGCATTTAAATGTACTCCCGCCAGGTTCCCATCCTGGAGCACAGGACCACAGCACCCCACTAAGAGAACCATGGTCATGAGGCATAGAAACCCAGGGTTCTCCATGCCAGTGAGGTATCATCTAGATGCACCCCAAGGGTTTAACCAATAAGCTTCCCTTCCTGACATCCCTTCCTTGCAAAAAGTATTTAATCTCTGGTTCACTCTGAGTAAGTAATATGCATCTTTTTCCACCATGAACAAGCAAGGACCATCTCCCTCAGCAAAAACCTACGTTGAGGGAGGCCTTTATCTTACAGAGCTGTGCCAAGCCTTCTACAGAAGGCCTCTCTGCGCTCCTAGCAATCACCCTGAGCTAAGCTGGATCCCCCCATCTCAGGCCCTGCGCCCCCATTTTCAATCTGTTGAGGATCCCAGCAGCATCTGAGTGCCCAGGTGTTTGAGAACCACAGCCTCTGTCCCGACCTCTGCCGTTTCTCACCCGGAGACCATGGGCTGGGACCCCTGTCTCAGGATGCATTCCATCTCCCCTGAGCAGCGTGTTAGCACCTCACGAGCCCGGCACCCCAACGGCCAAGTGAACCGCAGAACCACAGTACACTGTTTCCTCCATCCAGACATCCAGGTGTTGACGCCAACAATCATCCCTTTGTCTTACAACAGCCATGCTCTTCCCGCAGAGTAATTACCATCTGTGTATGTTTACTCTAAGTCCCTGTAATTACCATCCATGTACATGTTTACTATGAGTCCCCTTGGCCTTGGTCCTCTCCATCCCCTGCCTCATCTCTCTGCAAACTCTGTACTGGGGAAATGTCAATCACTCTAGTCTAACCGTCACTTTCTTGCTTCCGGTTCTTTCTTGCACTTCCGCTGTCCCCGCTTTGCTGGAGCGGCTCTTGCTAGGGTTTCTGAGTATTTGACATGTCAAGACATCCCAAATACCTCACCTTGCCATTTCTACCCTCTGATAGCCTTTGCTGGACGCCCAAGCAGCATGTCAGCTGAGAAAATGCCTCAATAAGATAGACTACAGGCAGGTGTAGGGCATTTTCTTAATTGGTAATTCGAGTGGGAGGGTCCAGACCATTGTGGGCGGGGCCACTCCTGGGCTGGTGGTTCTGGAGTCTATGAGAAAACAGGCTGAGCAAGCTATAGGAAGCAAGCCAGCAAGCAGCACTCATCCGTGGCCTCTCCAGGTTCCTGCCCTGCCTGAGTTCCTGGTCTGACAATGACCTTTCAGAAGCACAAGCCAAATGAACCCTTCCCTCCCAAGTTACTTTTGGTCTTGGTGCTTCATTGCAACAATGTAACGCTGAGACACTGGGGAAATCTCATCCAGTGTTGCCCTGTCAAATACCTTCCAATTCTCTCTCTACAGGACCATATCCTGCTCCTTCGACTCCAGAACCCTACCGCCAGCTGTATTTCTTCCTGGGTGTGCGCTTTCCACACTGAATGTATCTAAAATAAAAATTGATCTCTAGCCATCTCAAAACTTTCCTCCACACTTCTCAGTAAAGGACATCAACTTTCACTTATTCATTCAGTATATAAACGTAAGGAATTCTTGGTTTCGTTTGAGACAGGATTTCTTTATATAGCCCTGGCTGGTCTGGAACTTGCTATGTAGACCAGGCTAGCCTGAAACTTGCAGCCATACTTCTGCCTTCCCCTCCCCCAAGTTCTGAAGTTAGAGGCACGTGGCACCTTGCCCTAATAAGGAGAGAGTTTTAATATAATATTTTATTTATTCTTTGCGAATGTCTTGCATGTGTATAACATGTTTAATGACACTCATTTTCTACCTCTTCCTCCTGATCTCGTATCCACCCCTCATCCCTCGCACCCACATCCCAACTTCTTGTCCTCTCTGTGGGTGGGTGTGAAATCCACTGAGTTCAGTTTGTGCTGCCCAAGTACACAGGGAGATGGAGCCAAGCACAGGATCGTGTTCGACCTACCAGGGGCCACACCCTTAAAGAAAACTGACTCTTTCTCCCGCCACAGCATAAACTCTCAAGAGGATCTCAGCTATGTGTGGGTAGCTTGTGAGCCCCTCAGGGAGGATTCCTGAGTCCTACTTTCTCCTCTTCATCACCACCCCCATCCCCCAGTCTTCAAAAGGACAAGAAGGTGGTGAGTATAATGACTCATGTCTTGAATTCCAGCACACAGGAGGCAGAGACAAGTGGATCTTCATGAGTCTAAGGCCAATCTGGTCTACATAGTGAGTAGTATCAGGGCAGCCTGAGTATGGAGAGAGAGAGGAAAGAGAGGGGGGGAAAGAAAGAGAGAAGAAGGAGGAGGAGGAGGAAGAGGAGGAGGAGGAAGAAGGAAGAAGGAAGAAGAAAGAAGATGATGAAGGAAGAAGGAAGAAGAAGAAGAAGAAGAAGAAGAAGAAGAAGAAGAAGAGAGGAGGAGGAGGAGGAGGAGGAGGAGGAGGAGGAGGAGGAGGAGGAGGAGGAGGAGGCAGCTGCCCACCTCCAACAGCTCACCCTTACAGTAGCCCCAGCCTCTGCGGCCCAGGCTGCTGCTTTCATTCCTGTGCTTCTGAAACATGCTCTATCGAACATCACCTCAGAGGATTCCCTGACTCCCTAGTAAACCAAACGGGACCCACCCTTCATCATACCCTAGTCCCTCCGTAAAGCTCACTACAGCCAAGCTTTCATTATTTACTACTTATTTACTGACAGCCTCACTTCCTGGCCATGGGCTTCCCACATTGGGGCTTCTCTGTCGGATTCTAAGCTGTCTCCCTAGTGCCGGGATTAGTGAAGCATGTTGGGTTCTCCATCAGTTATTGGCTGGTGAGATCAGATATTCACCTCATTCATTACAGTGATACTTGGGGGGCTCTATACTCTCATCTGCTCCAGCCAGCCCCATCTGTCTATCACTGACGGATTTAGAGTCTGTGGCGTGGACAGTTTTTAAACAGTCTATCAGGCCACACCCACAGTTGCCCCTGTCGGACTGTAGTTGTTACCTAGTATTAGTGCAGTGACTTGTGAAGCTTTTCTTCCTGCCTCCAAGCCCGGCACCTCTAAGACTTTTTCCCTTAGAACTTCCAACAAGGTCGCCTTAAAGCATAAATCCAGGCGAGTCTCTCTTCTGTTTCTACCTGTCAGTGCCACCCCACCACCTGAGCAAGGAAAGAGAAGCCCCACACTCTGACAGGAGCAGTCATCTGACCATTGCTACCCTGGCTTCCGGCCCCTCCCTTTTCTGACTCCATTTTTTTTGTTTTGTTTTGTTTTTTGGATTTGGTTTTTTCGAGACAGGGTTTCTCTGTATAGTCCTGGCTGTCCTGGAACTCACTCTGTAGACCAGGCTGGCCTCGAACTCAGAAATCCGCCTGCCTCTGCCTCCTAGAGTGCCGGGATTACAGGCGTGCGCCACCACCGCCCAGCCCTCTGCCCCCATTCTTGTAGTTCCCCAGGAAACGTTCTTTAGCTCTACTGTTTGGCCTCCACTCAATGGACTCTTCCTTTCTTTAAAACCTGACTAAATGCCACTACCCTGAGAAACTAAATACCAAATCCCCCGGAGAGTTAGCGGGTTTCTGTCACCAAAGATGATCTGCCTTCTGGTCTCTCCCAAACCATTCCTGCACGGTATTTTCTGTTTCATAATGCCCCCCTCAGTCAATTATTTGCTTTAGAAAAAGTTGGTTCTTACTGAGCAACTACTACTCTCTGGGCATTTGAGGTCGTAGGAGACAGCGTTGGAAACAAACCAGACAGAAGAAAAGGAGATGGCCGATGAAAAAATAAGTAAGCCGTATGTTCCGCTTAGAGGTTCAGAACGCAGTGCAGTCAGGGAATCTGGGAGAGATGGGTACGGGAGTTCCATGGTGGGGAGCAGAGCTGCTGTGTTGTCGGGGAAGGCATCACCGTCGTGACATTTAAGTCAAAGAGGAAGAAACAATGACCAAGACGTGTGGATTCCGGGGATGAGCATTCTTGCCTGAAGGCGTAGCAAATGGAGAACTTGATGTTGGGGTGGGCTTGGCCAGGTTTACAGGAAGCACAAGAAGCAGGAGACAGTCCAAACAGAAAAGCAGAAGCCATGGGGATACGGTATGGCCTTGGCTTCGCTTTGAGTGAGGTGGGCAGTCAGGGGTGCTGAGAAGAAAAGGGGTACAGCTGGACACACAGGTCCCTGAAGCCTCCGTGGTGGTCCTTTGATAGCTCAGGCCAAGATGGCTGCCCTCATCAGTTTAAGAGCGACAAGCACAAGACTAGACCCCTCTCCTGGGGACTCGAGCCCCCTCAACACCCAGTATGGTGACTGTCCCCTCACACAGCAGTGTTCATGGGCGGTGAGAGGCCCCAGCTGTCTGAAGGAGAAGCCAGGCCCTGTGCTGCCAGCACTCTGTTTTTCTGGGACGGTCGGAGCAGGATTGTTTGCAGTGGGCAAGCTCCGTGTTCTGGTTTTCCTAATTGAACTTCCCTGGGGCCACATTCTGAAGACAGCGTGGGTGTGTTGGCACCGAGGCCGATACAATCAAGTCCGATTGTGAAATGTGCTTTTTCAATGACCTCTGCGCACATGAAACGTGTTTAGAAAATAAAAACCACATGTTTCTCTAAGGCAGGCTGCCCTAGGTAATCATGACCTCAAGGCCACAGGTGCATCTTAGAACACAGTCAGAACATTCTGGAAGCTAAAACAGCTCTCTGACTGTCAGAATCTATCTTTCTGGTTCTTATTTATTTATTTAACAGTACTGGGGCGTGATTCCAGGGTCTGCTACATGCTTAGCAACTGCTCTACCAGTGAGCTCCATCCTCAGTCCTCTGGTTCTAATTTGAGGGAAAATCTAAGAAAGGAGTGGTGGCTTCTATACCTATAACCCCAACGCTTGTGTGGCTGAAACAGGAAGATCAAGAGTTCAAGATTAGCCTGGGTCACACAGTAAAACCTTCTCTCAAATGAATGAATGAATGAATGAATGAAAAAAGAGCAAAGCATTTGCACTCTCACCCCCCACTCATTCGTGCATACATACATGCATCCATGTGGAGGTCAGAGGTCAATGTAGGGTGTTTCTTCTTTGTCTCTTCACCTTCTATATAGAATACAGATCTCTTGAATCCAGAGCATGTAGATTTGGATAGTGTTGTCGGCCATCTTGTTCTGGGGGGGTCCCGTGTCTGCCTGCTGTGCAGGCCGCCACACCCACTTGGCTGGGACTTCAGTCCATGAGTTTATGGGACAAACACTTTACCCAGTGAGCCACCTCCCTGGTCCTATCATTTATTTCTTTTTAATAGCAGGAGGGATTGAAAGATATAGAGGTAGAAGTGGAGTAGCAGTTCTTAAACTCTGTAAATTTGGGGGAATGGGGCTTCTGGAGTTTTTGACAGTCTCATTGAAGTGAGATAATATGCTTACATGTGGGTAAGTGACCCCCCCCAGGAGGGTTAGCTCCCTGAGCTGTTTGCAGGAACTGTGCACACCCTGTAACTAACAGGTCTTACTGGTAGCATCAGGAACATCCCGTGAGTTTCATGGGCCATCCTCTCCGTGAAATGTCAACGTCAACATTCCTTTGGCAGACCTTAATCACTTCAACATTACATTTAGTTTAGATTTGGGAGAAATCTAATCGATTTTTATACACACTAAAACATTTGTTTTCAGTTTAAGACAAAATAAAAAACATTTGAGAACCTAAACATTTCCTTTTTCCCTTCTGCTTTCTTAACACCCCTTTAACTCCTAAGTATGGCAGCCATCCCCAAACATGTTAGGTCTGGGGCATGATGGGTAAGTGATGGCCAGGGAGCTAAAAAAGCAAAAAACAAAAACAAACAAACAACAACAACAACAAAACAGAGCATGAACTGTCAACTTGTGGCTACTTGAGAAGTGGGTCTCAGTGACAGGAGATGTTTCACCTTTCTCTCTAATGAGATTTCTTTCTTCACTGAATAGGGTCCTTCCTGAAATACAGTGAGAGAAGTAAGAGGTAACTGCCTCTTGAAACTTGAGGCAGACAAAGCCAGCAAGGTGGAACCCCATGCTGAGAAACAGGACAGAGACCTTGTGTGACACCTGACACTGGACCCCCGAGACTGTCAGAGAGACCACTTGATCTCCCTTTCACCCCCAGCTTCCCCAAAACACATGAGAAGCAGGAAATAGACAGCTGTTCTAGCGGGGCTCAGTAGGCTTTGGGGACAGATAAACCAGCACCCTTAGGGACCCAGCCTAAGAGGCACAGCCCTGGGACCAGGGCAGACACTTTTACTACAGGACAGGCAACCTCAGCCTTAGTGGCTCAGGAACATTTGCTGAATGAATGAATGAGAAACATTTGCTGAATGAATGAATGAATGAATGAGTATGTCAATGGTAAGACTTCATGGACCAAAGCTGCTGGGATTGGGCTAACCATGAGAATTATCCCTGTGATCTGGGATCTCTATTTTAGGTTGCTGTAATTTCTTGTTTATTTTGGTTGGTTTTTGTCTCAGTGCCTTGATTGAACCAAAACCCTTGTACACATTGACAACGTGTACTACAGGGAACTCCATGCCAGCCTCCAGGCTCCTGGAAGTCTTCCTTCCCTGGAGGATAAGTAGGAGCCCCCCAACAAGGCTGTCCATCCTGGGGAAGAAAAGGTAAGACAAAGGTTTCTTTTCCATCTGATGAAACAAACCATCCATTTGTTTCATCATCAGCTGATTGACAACAGGCATGGAATTCATTCATTCATTCATTCATTCATTCAGCAAATGTATGTTGAGAAGCTACCATGTGCTGGCACTTATTCCAGATGGTTGGAATGTAGCAAAATCAAGATTCCTCAGCCTTGTAACGGAGATGTTCTAGAGGGGGAGGGGGAAATAGATAAGAAACAATATCACAATGTCATCTCTAAAATGACAGTGACAAAGATATACTACAATTCTAAGTGCCACTAAGGAAATAAAAACACATTTATTACCTGTTTTTGTTTGTGTGTTTTTACAGCAGACATTTCTAACGTGTGTGAGGCACTGTCACATACCTTTGTGGTTTTTATCACGTTTTCCTGAGGGATGGTTAGTTCTGTGGGTGGAGCATTATTTTAGATACTCTGAGGAGTGGTGACTATTCATCAGCCATCAGCCCCTGCAGAGAGATCACTTCTCTGTGCTACATTTCCATTGCTAAAACGTCTAACACAATAAAAATATTTGTTAAATGGGGAAGGGCATTTTATTTCAACACCCCACAGGTATGTTTCTGGATTTTTATCAAATACTCAGAGGTCAGTAAAACTGTACCCATTTTATGAACGGTGGCACCGACGCTCAGGTAGATGAGGTAACTTGCTTCTAGTCACTTGGCCAGGCCAGAAAGATGTAGAGCTAGGCCTCTGATGGTTGACTCTCCTTTAGTATCTCTGGCGTCTTTGTTTCTGACTCATTTAATATTGTTTCAGTGAAAACTGGAGTATCAGGTGAGTGAGGCCCACACATAAGAGCCAGACTTTCACAAACCAGAACGGAGAGTCTGCGAGGGACAACAGTGGGCTGAACTGCCTGGAGCCGCGCCATGTTTGACAGGGCTGCAAGCACTTTGGCTTGTTAGTGGAGGTTCATGTCTTAAGTGCTTTTGTTTCCAAATCTATTACTTGAGTGAATGAAGACTCCTTCCACCCGACAGAAATGATTTTTATAAAAATCCTTTCCTCTGAATCCAGTGAATTGGCAGTACAACTGTCAAGAACAAGGCTGCTTTGATGTTTTACAAAGCGTGAGGCCAAATATTGATCTTTGTAGGACTTAGGGAAATATCTTGTGTATAGGAAAATATCTGAGTTGAAATGTATTAAGCCAATGTTGGCTTAATTCAAAATTATACCTAATTTGAAACAACTGTTTTCCCTTGGTCAACTGGCTAGTCTATTGGGTTTTAGTAAGAATAAGAGAGTCCAAAATCCAAGTTGAGTCCCCCCCCCATCCCCAAAAAGCTCTGCTGTATCTTAACCAGGCTCTGGTGGGAAGCAGAGCTACTGGGGAGCTGGCGCCCCTCTCTACCCCAGAGAGGATTATCAGCAGATAGGCAAGGTTTTAGAGACTTGAAAATCTGCCTTCAAACATGAGGAAAAGATTAAAGGTTTTTTTTTTCCTAAAGTTGTTCCTATTAGCAGATACTTCATTCATATCCTGCTAGAGGCACAGATATAGAAATGGTTTCAGATATGGCCATGGGTACAGATGTGGGGAGGGACACAGATGAGGGCATGGGTGACCGTTCTTTTCTGCTGAGACAGAGTATTCTGTATGAGTGTATGAGGCGCTGTAGGAGTGTAGCTAAGCTCACTTACCTGTTTCCCCATGGTGGGTCTTTGAGTTGCTTCCAGTTTTGAGACACTAGAAGTGAGGCAGCAGCTTCAGCCACGGGCTGGGGCAGTGGGGCATTCTTATAGTGCTGTGTTCTGTGCGTCTCCACACAAGCAACTTGGGAGTCCTAACCTCCGGTAGTCCAGGATCCTGATGAACGTGACCAAGGCACTAGTCGAAGCCTTCGAGTTAAGAGTCGTGGTTTGACAGGACTAGCATGCTTTTAAGAACGAACCTGAGAGCTCTTTTGCCCTTTCTTTCCTAGTGCATATTTGTGCTTACAACGGACAGTCTGCACGCCGGGAGGAGGCCTCATCAGACCCCAGCCATACCATACCCTGTTCTTGTTTGTCTACTGTGCAGAGTTGGGAGGAATCTATTTCTTCCAGTGGATAGCATTTTGTTTTGTCAATACTATCACATTAATAGAGTTAGATTGGGGCGGGGGGTGATGGGCTATTGACCTTTCAGAGACAGGAGGAGACATACATAGAGCGGAAACATTTTATGCCTTGATCTGGGTATTTATACCACGCCCGTGAAGCCAAGCTAACATGTCAAGCGGTCCCCTTAAGATTTGTAAGTTTTTGTGTATGTGAATTTTATTCAAACTGAGAAAAGGGCCCCCGAGTCTAATATTTCCCAATGGATATGCTTTTTTAAAAAGATGTAACCTTATTGCATACTCTGGTTATAGGACGCAGACTTTTTTTGCTGGTTAGTGTTCGTAGGCCTGGGAGGTGCTGTGTAAGCTGTTGGGGAAGAAATGTCTTCCTCCGTCTTACCCAGCTGTGCACCCTGCGTGCTACAACAGTAAACTTCAAGCCAAGCGATGTCCACTTGGGAGCCGGTGACAGGACTGCTCTAGGGGCAATCAGCTGCTCTGAGATTGCTTCAAGTTCTCTCAGAAGAGCAGACTCACCACGCCTCGGGCTGTAAGTCTGGTCAAAAGCCCCTGACTAGAGAAGGCCGACACTCAGTCAGGGAATCGACTGCAACTGTTTTGTTAAATGAACACGTTGCTTCCTCAATATTTATATTCATACCCATAGAATAATGCTACTGTCAGCCCCCCCGTGACTAATGGCCAAGGCAGAGACCCAGCCAGGCCAAAGTGCTAAGAATAAGTAGCTCTGAATACTCAGCTCTAAGTCAAACATCCGTGCTTCCCTCTCCAAAGCCCAAAGAGCATCAGGGAAGAGGAGATAGAAAGAATGTAAGTGAGAAGATGAGGAAGAGCCCGATCTTCAGGATGACATGACCACTGCACTCATAAACTCGTAGCCATGGCTACCTGCACTCGAGAGGGCCCGTCAATGGTCCGTCATTTGTAAGGGAGGGTCTCATGGGGCCTAGCCTTCCTTGAGGAGCTCTTTGCAGCTAACAGGGTATCAGGGGAGGAGAAGTCAGTTTTCCTCCTGGCCACAGGTAGGTTGTCCAAACTTTGGGAAACAATCTCCCCATCCAAGCTCCTGCAAACAATACTGATTAAACTCAGTAAGTCACAAATATTGGGGTGGTTGGGGGGGTGAAGAAAAGAAAAAATGTCAGGAAAGTAGGAGAGGAACTGGATGGAAGGAATCTGTTATAGCAAGAGGGGACAAGAAAGAATGCGGGAGGGTAAGTCTAGTAAAAATGCACTGTATATATGTATGCATACCTATATATGTGTATATATACACAAATATATACATAATTGTCATACACAGACATACAAAGAGTTCATAATAAAATACAAAGTGTCTATATTATCTGGATTTTTACAAAGCGATAGTCTTCATGCCCTTGAGAAGGTCCCAAACAAAGAAAATTGACATATTTTATTATATGTGCAGTCACCCTTTGTATATGTCTGTTCTGCCTTCATGGGGTCAATCAGACACAGATAAAAAATGTTTATGTAAAACAATTGCACCTGTCCTGAACACGTGCACCTGTCCTGAACATGTACACTGTCTTTTTCCCCTGGTCATTTTCCCCTAAGCAATAACTACAACCAGTTATAGCCTTTACATTGATTTGTGTGATACAGGTAATCCGGAGATTGCGTGGGTTTTATGCAAACACTCTCCGTTTCACAGAAAGTACTTGAGCATCCTTCTTGCATTTCGGTATCTGCTGGATACTAGAACCAATCGCAGGAGGACACCCAGAAACAGTCCTGTTTATATGCTTTACAGGTAAGGACAATTCCAGACAGCAAGGATCAGGTGCGGGTCGTGATTCAGATCTGCGCTTGCAGAATGCAGAACAGAATCTTTTATCTAGCTCTGCGGACTATCTAGCATTCCAGAAAGCTGCTCAATTAAGAGAGTGTGTAGGGAGAGCATCATGGAGCAGAGAGGCTGACAAGTGGGCAGGGCACCCTGGGGTCAGGAAGCAACTCTCTGGAGCGTAGTACCATCTCCTCCAGCTTCATGGCTTCTTACAGGCTGTCCTGACCCTAGAATGGAATCTAAGGAGCTGCGCGGAGCCTCAGAGGCGGCAAACAGCTCCCAGAGAGGAGCCACAACAGCGGGGAAGCAGCGCCAAGAACAACAGGAAGCTCGAAGCCACGCCCCCGCTCGTTGAGCGAGCGCAGGCCGGGAAGCCCGGGTTATTTGCTCAGAAGAGCCTTGAGCAGATGTTACATAAACAAAACTTCCACTGACTCCAATTCTGGGTCTGGCCTAAAATAGCCCCGGGGCTAGACTCTGTCATTTCTAGTGGTTCCCCATGTGTTCAAACTACTGCCCTCATTGAACCACGTTTGTGGACACACTGCAGCCTCCTCGAGGGACAGCTTCCCCTAGGACCAAAAACAAGGCTTGGCTGCCCTTAGTGGCCCAGACAACAGGCATCGCTCTAAGACCTCCGATGGATGGCGGCTGGCTAAGGGACATGTCTCCTCTCTGGGGAGGCAGGGGGAGGAATGTTTAAAGAGTCTCCCCTACCTCCTTCTTTCCTCCATTTCCCCCTTTTTTGTCTCTCTCTTCTTCCTCCTCTCCTCCCCTCACCTTTCCCCCCACTTCTCCCTTTCCTATTCCTTTGTATAAGATGGATAAACCTGAAGCAAACTTTCCAGGTTACAGCAGGAGATGTCCTTCTCGGGGTTTTTACTTGCAGTTGATTTAAGAGCTATTCCTGTGCTCCTGACTGACTTTGTGCTTGTACAAGTTTCCCAGACCCTGTGTGGGTTTCGGCTCCTTCGTGCTACATACAGAGAACCAGTCCAATGTGAACATCTGGAGGCTAGAACATCTGTGCCCCAGCGAGGGGTTGCTCTGGCGTTACCACTTCAGCATGGGTCCCTGGAAACTGTTAATCATCTTCTTCTCCTTGGCCGATTGCCTCGTTCCAGAACCTTACAAGCAAATCTTAAAACAAAGCAAAGCAAAACAAAAACCAACAAAGCAATATCTATGATTCAAAAATACTGGTACCGGATACTTAACTGTATGCTTTAGTACCGTAGAAAGTATTTGATGTGTTTCCTTTTGTTTAAGTTTCACTGAACAGTCCTATGAAATTTGCAGTTATTATCTCCAGGAGACAGAAAATGGCAGGTTAGAAAAGACAATAGGACTTGTCAGAATTTCTCCAGGGGTGGGGCAGGGCCTGGAGGTGGCAGGAACTGATAGTGTCAGAGAATGTGTGCCCGGGCTCATAGCTCCTCCTCCTGGTTTTCTTTCCACTCAAAGTTCAAGCTTCTCTATCTTTTGCCCTCCTAATTAAACACAGCAACCTGCGTTCATCCCGATGTGGTCTCTGAGACCCAAACGGCCAACATGGTGTTGACGTCAGGCAAAAAAAAAAAAAAAAAAAAAAAAAAAAAGTATGACACATACTGAGGGAATGTGGAGATTGTATTTTTTTTTTCAGTACTTGTACTTTGAAAGAGGTCTTTGTGTTTCTCTGGGTTAGAGCCTCCCAGATGTAGTCTTTAGCCCTGGGCCTAAGTTCCAAGCTATCTAGAGGAAGGTTGAAGCCATATGGAGACAAGAAGAGGTCTCAGAGAGACCAGCACCCAGGCCAAGGCCACGGCCAGGCCGCAGGGAGCAGGGAGGGCTCGTGTTGCTTGGGAACTCTTAGCTTTCTGAAGATTTTTGTTCTGACCCCAATTGTCTCCCGAGTCCAGGACCTTGGAGGATGTTGGCTCTAGGATGGTGCACTCCTCTCCTTAGGACTCAAGCAACCTTACCGTTAGATAGAATCAAATGGCATATATGGGGTGGGAGTGGCTGGACCCGGGTGCTAGAACTTTCAGTGTTGTGACCAGAATGCCTAAAGGAAACGTTTACATGGAAGAATTCTTTCGGCTCTGGGTTTCAAACGGCTCTCAGGCCACGGTTACTTGACTCTGGGCCCGTGGTGAGACGTGTGTCGTGGTGGTAGAGCTGTGTAACCAGAAGACAGGGGAAGTGACAAAGGATCTGAGGACTCGCCGCAGCTCTCAAGAGCATGCCCATTTTGACCCACCTCTTCCAGATAGCTCTACTTCCTAAGGCTTCTAGAACCTGCCAGAACAGCACTACCAGCTGGGGTCCTTCAGGGCAGGAGCTTCTTTGTGGGGATACTTCATGTTCAAACTCTCGTACCCTACTTGTATAGGATTCAGTGCTTTTATTCCTTCCTTATCCAAACATCCCCAACAGTCCTGAGATATCCACCATGTGCTGATACCAGGCTCTGGGGATGCACACATGAATTCTAATATAGCGCCTATGCTCTCCGACTTCCAGGAGCTGGAAAAATAGATCAGGGGATGAAGAGAAAAACAGCTATGGCAAAGGCTGAGGCAGATGCAGTGAGGAGCTTTGAAAAGCCACCTGAAGTGCTGCTTTGGTCTGGGCACTGGGGGTCAGCTGTGTTGTGGCTGAGGGAAGGGACATGCATACACACACACACACACACACACACACATACACACAGAGACACACACACACATTCACACAGTGATTTCCCAAGAGAGATCCCCCCCCCTCTTCTCTGGAAACCCCGTGTGCCCAAGCCTTGAGCTAAAGCACTGAATACCTCCCCTGGCCTCCCCCACTGCCCATTACTCATGGCTCCCTAAGAGAGCAGGCATGATTTATCTGATTGGAGAGTCAGGAGTTCAGAAGGGGAAACTGGGACAGAGTGAGTCAGCTGCTTCTCTGGGGTGGGTCACTCCCTTCCGAGCCTGAGTGTAGTTTATAGAAGATGGCTGTTGCCAGAAGGTGCTGACCAAGTAGCTGCAGGGGTGATTTCAGGATGGGGAGGGAGAGATAGCACTAAGCCCATTTGGCTAATATATTTAAAGCTACATTCTCCAGCCTAGCTGTCCTTAGTATTTCCTGTCCTTTGATCTCCTTTGGCCTGATGCTTGTGGTAAGGAAGAAAGTAATGGGACTCATTTGAACCGTAACACAGATGATACTTAAGTGTGCTCCATACGTGGATGGTGGGCCTGCAGTCACCGCTCTGGCCCCACTGGCATCCCAGTCTAAAGTACATCCCAGGTCTAAAACCTGAACGACTGACCTGGAGCTCAGTAGGGTTGCCTTGCCCCTCCCCCCACCTTTGCAGCTCCCTTCTGACCCAGCTCTGCACTGCAGGACAACCGAAAGGAATCTGAATGGTTCTGTTCAGGTGTGTCCCAGTTCCACATGGTCACCAGCTTTCTTCGGTCGGAGCCTGGAAGCTTACTTCACCTCTAGAGAAGACTCAGGAAGGCTGCCTTTCTTCCCCAAGATACCTTTGGTTCAGAAGGCTCCTTAGGAACTGTGCTTGCTCCGGCTGGCCTGCCTGAGATACCTTTGCCCTCCCAATGCACACCAGCTTCCCGGAGAGCTGAACTGTGGGTTTTATTCGTTCCTAGAAAACGCTGTAACTCTACTGTCCTGAACCTCCTGGGTCAAGATTGATGGTTCTTTTTCTTACGTGATGGATGACCTAGAAGCAGAGAGGTAAGGGACCACCCAGAAAGGATTCACAAAATCCCAGAGAGCCTCCACCAAAACACCCCTAGTGGTTTCATTTCAGACATTGTACTTGTCTCATGAATTCCATCAGCCAATTCCTCAGTTGCTAACTAGATGATTTTGTTATAGTTGATTATATACACACAGTATAGATTAATACTTGTTTAATGTGCACACACAATTTTAGGTTTCAGTATAACTTTTCAAAAAATAAGTTCTTATGTGGCCAGGTTTGAACTAACGGATCTTAGCCTGCCTCTGCCTCCTTGGTGCTGGGGTTCTAAGCCTGCGCCAGCACACCCATTCTTGCCCATGGCCTGACCCTTGTACCCATCCACCCACTCCCCATTACCCCCTTCTGCTTTCCTGTCTAATGCGTTCTGTTCTGCTGCCTTCTGCTCCCCACCCCTTCCTCAGCCACCCCCCCCCCCACGGTGTGGTCTCCTCTCTTTCATCCACTCTCTATCCACACTCAACCTCACTTATGTGCACACATGTAAACATTATAAGCTAGGATCTGAGGGGGAGGAGAAGAACATGTGATTTTTGTTTTTCTGACTTTTACCTCCCTTAAGGTAATACTTTCCAGATCCATCTATATTTCTCCCGCGCGTCCTGACACAGAAAGCCGCAGAAAGCGTTAGAGGCGGGAGTAGCCCAGTAGAGGGAGCTGTTTCAAACATATTGCACAAGCTGGAGGCCAACGGGACAATCAACCAAGCAGGTGGTCCTGTGTGTGCTTTGGAAACTCCAACTGTTACAGAGCTGCGGGCTGGTCAAACTCTGAGCCAGACCAAAGCTTCTGCAAGCTAGTATTCTGGGTTGTGTGGGCTCCCCAGGATTTCACATCCTGCCTCCTCAGCAGAGCTCAGTCTGAACCCAGTGTGGCAGGTTCCAGTTTAAGCCTTTTGGTTTCCTCGGGCAGGTCTCAAGGCTCCGCCATGGTATGGGAGCCGGCAAATTCCACTGACCTCACACACATACCCACTGAGCAGTGAGCTACTGATTGGAGTCTTCAGGGAGAGATCCTGGATCAGAGAAACCCACAACTCAGGCCAGGGGGACCTTCGCAGTGCCAGGCTTTGGAAACGGTGGCTAGGAAGGTGACCCAGTAAAGGAGAGAAAGTGGGAGGCGCTTGGAGGGCTGGAGAGAAGGTTCAGCAGGGAAAGTTCTTGTGGCGCAAGCGTGGGAACCTGAGTTCTGACCCGCAGCAGCCATTCAAAAGGCACAGCCAGGCCGAGCGCATCTGCAATTCTAGCTCTGGGGAGGTGGAAACAGAAGGACCCTGGGCACTGCTGGCCAGCCAGCCTAGCTGAACTGGTGACCTAGGGGTCACCCTAGGAGAGACCCTGCCTTGAAAAATAAGGTGGGAGATGACTGAGATACCAGATATGGATGCTCTGGCTTCGACATTTACAAGCACACATGTACACATGCAACTCCCAACACACACACACACACACACACACACACACACACACACACACATATATATATATATATATATATATATATATATATATATATATATGAAAACTTCTCTTCAAGCCAAATTTACATTCAGGAACACGTGCCTACTCAACCAAGCAGATTTTGAGTGCTTTTGCTTGATGTATTTATTCCACATTTCAGTAGTTGTCTTCATCATGAAATTTATTTAGCAAGTCTTATCACACCTGTGGTCATTCAGAATTCGATCCTAGTCCAGCACAAAGTCCCATAGGGAGGTAGATGTATTTCAATGAGTTCAGGCTCCATTATCCGTGTGTGTGTGTGTGTGTGTGTGTGTGTGTGTGTGTATACACATATATGTGTATATATACATATATGTGTATATATACATATATATGAAATATATACACATATATGGAATACATAGAGATATATATAAAAACACATATATATCTTAAATATACATTATTTTAATTGTGTGTGCACACATTTATACAGGTGCCCATAGATGTCAGAAGCACTAGATAGATCCCCTTGCCCTGGACTGGACCAGAACTCAGGTCCTCTGGAAGAACAGTATGCCCCTTAACTGATGTCCTCTCTCCAGCCACAGCTGCCATCTTCAAAAGTATTATGTTCAAGGACACTGTGGAGTGTGTGTGTGTGTGTGTATGTGTGTGTGTAAGGCATTGAACTGTTAGCAGCCTTGACCCTTGATGCTGGGTCAATCATATTCCGTTCCTGCGTAGGAGCCAAAGCTGGTTTTCTGTGCTCACCTGGATGAACAGAGCTTGGGAAGTGTAGTTTGTGCCCAAACCTGGGAAAGGAATGGAGGGTTTGGTGAACAGTCAGTCTTCGTAGTCAGTCTTGGCTAGAAATATGATCCAGTTACTCCGTGGAAGTAGTCACTAGATCAGTGGTTCTCAACCTTCCTGATGCTACTTCTCATGGTATGGTGACCCCCAACCATAAAATTATTTCATTGCTACTTCATAACTATAATTTTGCTACTGTTATGAATTATAATGTAAATAACTGATATGTGATTCCCCTCCCCCAAAGGGTTTTCCGACTCACAGGTTGAGAACCACTGCAGTAGACAGTCAAGAAAATGCACTTGAAGACAAAGGCACCATGGGTCTCCTAAATTTCCAAAGTCATATTGAACCTTGGTAACCTTATTTTTCAAATCCTGTTTTTTAATGATGGTTCTTAAATGCTTTAACCTCCCCTGTAGCCCGCCACCCACCAGAGGTAGTGGAAGAGATGGGATCCAGGGGAAATGGCCCTGTTTAGAGAGGATCTTTGGAGCAACTTCTATCTGTGTTGTCTGGAAATCAGTAGTTCAGTTCACAGGGTAGCCAGGCAGCAGCTCGATCCACTCACAAACACTTCTCGGATACACCAGCAGTTCAGTGGAGTCAGGTTAGCAACAGTGGTAACGTGACCTGACCTAGCAGAGACAGCCAGGGCTCGGCCTCAAGGCAGCAGGAGGGACCTACGGGAACACCAGGAGAAGTTCTCGGCTGCACCTTTCTCAGGGAAGCGAAGATCAGCGAAGACTCGAGACCCACAGGTGTTGCACAGCTAGCTAGAACAGCAAGCCGAGCTGTCTCCATCATTATTCGGGTCCATTTATGCCCTCCAAACGTTACATGTCCTCCACGTGCCTCACCTCAGCATGTGCATGCAATCAGCCAGAATCCGAGGAGTCCCGACAAAGGTAGCTCAACTACGAAATGTAAGGCAGACCAATACATGTGTGTCGTTAGCGAAGACTCCTTCATCACGTGGCCTTTGACGTGCTGGCTTTAGCAGCGCATCCTTTCACCTGTGTCTGCTTCAGCTAAATGTTCCTTCACGTGTTCGCCCCAGCAAAACACCATCCAACTGATTTCCAAAGAACCCTTACGTTTCCAGTTCACCTTGGTCTTGAGTAGTACTCTCCTACCATCTTTAAGTCACAGAATACATAGAAAAAAAAACATTCTTAGGCTGTACACTAGACTCCATAGATAAAGCTATTTGAGGCCAGGTGTGTGTCTCTCTGGTTACTGTGGAGACTGGGACCATTTGTGAGAACCACATGCTGCAGTGTACAGGAATAGAGAGGAGGGGGAGAGGAGAGGGGAGGGGAGGGGAAAGGAGAGGGGAGAGGAAAGGAAGGGGAGGGGAGAGGAGAGGGGAGGGGAAGGAGAGGGAGAGAGGAGAGAGAGAGAGAGAGAGAGAGAGAGAATGACACGGGGGTACGATGCGATTCCAGGAAGACTAAACACATTGTCCCGTCATATAACAAAACAGAACAGGAAAATCAAGTACTTTAAAAGCCTGGCAAAGCCAAGTGACCCTGGGGGACAAGCTGATAAAGCATTGAGACCACAGTTTCTCCCTCCGTCGGAATCCATCCCCAGTGTGGGAAGGCCTCTCCAGCAAGAGGGTCTAGTGACTCAAGCTATGGATTGTGCTCTATTCGGAGCATGTCTTCCTTTTCTCTCCTGGATAATCAACTGGAAGAGAATTAGAAAGAGAAAGTGACAGGGGCATTAGTAACCATCAGAAAATGCAGTGAATAACGAAACAGGATGTCCGATGCGGACATTTTTCCATAGGTTCAGGATTTCTATAATGTACACATGCGTCTTTGCTTTGGTTTATCTTATCTACTTTGAACTCATAAATATTTAGCTTCATGTATAAATAATGCATCTAAAGCTTACCAACCCCAGGAAAGTAGTTATATGACAGCAGAGCAGAGAGGACAGAGGAAGCCAACCGTAAAAAGCCAATATGCTTTTTAAACACGCACTTTAAAAAAAAGACAATTTGCAGCCCCATGATTCCTGCCCCATCAGAGACCCTATACAGTGTTGACTTTGGACATTTTAAATTATAAATGTCTTATAGCACTTAATGCTGGGTTCTGGTGTATTTTGAAATTAAACAACTTTTTTTTTTTTTTTTTTTGCCTAGAACCAACTCTTTCACAGAAATTATTCTTAGTTTCCACAAAGTTATGAAAAATAAATTGGAGGAATCTCCTATTAAGATTTTAAAAGCAAGCAAATACCGTTACGGGTGGTATCCAAATCCTTCATCGTTTCTTCTTCCCCGTCCTCATCCAATATGGGAACACTTAACCACACAGGAAGACGTGGGTGGATTTGGAAAGTTGCTGAATTCTCTAATTTGAATCAACCCGAATTAAACACAAGCTGCTGTTGTATTAGCAAGTGAAAGACAAACACGACGTATACTGAGTGGAGGTGGAGGAGAGGTTGACTCTGTTGCTCGGAAACTCAAGGAGAGAGGGAGTTCTCTGAGATGCGGAAGAGCTGGGCCTTCTGTTTCCAGTCCTTGCTCCTCACAGCATCCTGAGGCACAGCTCCCGCCTCAGGACCGGTGGGCCTTTAGACGTCTGCAACCCGAGGTCAGACAGACAGTTCTACAACTGTCCTACTCAGCTCCCGTACTGTAAACGCTGCATGAATGAGGTTTATTGAGCGCCACTTCCTTTTTCCACCTTTAGGCTGTTGGCTCACCCCACTCCAGCTCTGAAGAGCTGGCTATTGTTCTTAATCGCAAGGAAGCGGACAAGCTTCATTAAGATGTGAATTACGGTGCAATGGCCCACGAGTTCAAGATAGTAAATCAACAGTATGTACAAAGTAAGGTTAAGACGCGAGGTTAAGCATTGACTGATGAAGATGTTGTGACCAGAGGCTCAAAGGGACACAGCTTTTATATTATCCTAGGAGAAACGGTCCGGGTATCGCTGATTAAGTGTTTGCAGAGATATTGCGGAACACAAAAACAAGCTGGAGTGGTAGAGGTGGTTGTGGTATACATGCCAACTCAGATCTTCCAGGGAAGGCTTGGCTGTATAGCCCTGGGGAACGGGGTTGATAGGCAAGCTCTGACAGAGAGCCAGCCTGCCCAAAGTCACGCTTTTCCCTGACGTTGGACCCTCTCAAAGTGTCCAGCCATGCCCCCCCCCAACACTGGGTGACGCTTTGTCAGACTCCCATGGTCATGTGACTTCCTCTTTATTCCCAGGTGCTAGGTCCTGGTGAACGCCTCGTATCCCTGCTGTTCTCCAGTCCCCGTGTCTGAAAGTCCTGCTTCTTATGGCAAAGCAGAGAGGAACTCTTCCGGGTCTCCTGTCTCCGTCTCCTACCCGCCACAGGCTGCCTCTTTTCCCTCCTTGGCCCTCACTCTCCTGGTTCCAGGGTCTCAATGCACACGCCAACAACCATCCCTAAGCTCACGGACATTGTGACTTCCCACTCAGAGACCTACTGGAGATGTACCGGAGTCAGCCTCACACCGATAACTATAGGTCACCAGGAGGGAGTGTGACCTATAATTATCGGTGACCCAGCAGGTGATTGTCTAGGCGTGGAGGTGAATGTCTCCCCTTCATCCCTGTATGGCCTTTCCCACTCCTGCTCTCTGGACCTCAGTGGCCCTGGAGGATGCTGGTCCTTGCTCTCACCCCACCAGCCTCAGCATCCATGGGCTTCTCTCACTCCACCACCCCCCCGCCCCCACCTCCTTCAAGAAGAGAGAAAAATGCAAAATCACTTCTATTTATTTCTAAGCCACCTGCAGCGGTTTCCCCTGCAGGTGCGGATGCTTTTACCAGAAAGCCCTGCTAGAGACAGCTCTCACTCCTAGTCATCCGTAGTCTTCCTCCATCAGATGTGCATTCTGTACACATCTGCAAGAATGACTGCAGGATGTCTCACTGGATGTGCTTCCAAGGAGCTGAGAGAAATTTATGGAGGGGGGGGGGAGAAGCTAGTATTCACTGGGACTTACTCTATGTCAAACATCCTGCTGAGTGCTTTACATATTTATTTCGTTTAATCCTTATAACACCCTTAAGAGGTTGGTATGAATGGCTGTATTGAGCAAGTGAGGAAACCCAGGCTTAGGGAGGTGAGCGATCTGGTTCAGCAGAGGGGAGTTCAGATGCTGTCTCACTCCAGAGCTAGATGGAGCATCTCCTAATACGGGGTGGGGGGGAGGGGGGAGAGAGCACAGAACTGCTGTTGTCCGAAACAGCAGGACAGACAGCGAGAATGGACAGATGGACTCAGGGGAGAGCGATGTTCTCTTTTCTCTCTTTAAAGGACTCAGCCACAGCTCCAAATTGAACTGGGAAGCAGATCTGAACGTTTGAGGTTGGTTGGCCTCATTTTAATCACTCGCCTAATAATCTGTCATCATTTAAAGTCCATTTCCTGCACACCTGCACCCAGAGTGCATCCAGAGGCTGGGGCTCCGGGGGAGCAGCCCACAGAGTCCCTGCTCTGTGGCTTCTCCGCCACGTGTCCCACTTGCAGCCACGCGTGGCTTGCGGGCACCGTGGCCTCTGCAAGGTGCACGGTGGGAACGGGGAGAGGGGACGAAACCACACCTCTGCCTGTTGGCATTCCCGACACGCCAGCATCAGGGGTGACAGAGATAACAAAAAAGACGGAACGGTGGATGCGGCCTCATTTGTTTCATTTAGTGTGGGAGAGACGTGGAGACGGACAGTTTTCCATGGCTCTCTGCTTGGATGTTTTTTCTACTCGTGAGGAAATTCACAGACATCAAATCTCATACCCAGATGTTTAACACTGAATCTTGCTCTGACAGGTTAGTGACAGGCAGGATTTTCCTTCATTCCTATTGTTCCAGAGTTTTTCAGGGAAAGCATTATGTGAGTAAGGCGATTTAGTTGGACAATTTAATATATGCATCTATATGGCTCTATATTGGGTCATAAATCAAAAGCCCAAAGAAGGGGGCAGTGACATTCCAAGATTCCCAATTGTGCACTGGGTTCCAGAACTGGGTGCCAGAACTCCTCCCCCTTAGAGGGCCTGGGGTTTCTGAGGCTCCGGTTACAATGGTGTCTTCTGTGTTTCCCTAATCCAGCTCTGGGAACTGGGGACCCGAATTTGCTTTCAAGTGTCTTTACGGTACCTGTCTGCTTGTTCAGGATACTGGACTGGGAAAAAGAGCAAAATCTAAATCTATCTTTTAAAACTTCTGCCAGAGGAGTCTGGAGCCCAGCAGACCTGGATGAAACCCTGACTCCCCCGCTGGTTAGCTGTTTCCCCCTTGGATACATTTTGCTTTTCGCTATGAGCCTCAGTTACCCATCTGTAAAATGGATATTGTCCCGTATGACTCACGCTTTTATTGGGAAGAAGTGGAGGTAGACATGCAGAGCCCTTTGGCACGGGGAGATGCCCTGGACAGGACCAGGTGGGAGAAAAGGCAGCAAATGTATCATCACAAGCACACATGTAGGGTCCTAAAAACGCTGTTAAGTGAAAGAAAGCCACAGGCCAATCTCACTTATCTACTGCCTTTTATAGAAAATGCTGAGACCAGTCAATGCTTTGCAGATGGACTATAGAGTAGCAACTGCTGAGGGTTGGAGGTTCGAGGCCTAGGGCTGACTACTAATGAGTGTGCTATGTATTTGAGAGTGACACAATCATTCTGGAAATAAATAGTCATAAGGGTTGTATATACATCCTATGAATATACCAAAAGCCCACTGAACTGCATACGTTAGAGGGTTGAATTTTATGTATGTGAGTTTGCATCTTTAAAATTTTTTAATAGAAATTTATTATGCATCTAAAATCTTGGACTGTGAAGCCAATCCATCTTGTGGAATCTCTCCCACTCTCCAGCTCTGCGAGGAGAAGGAAATGTCATCTTGTTGGAAGCCCATGCTACTTTCTAGGTAAATCATTTGTTCTGCAAAGACTGCACAGTAAATGTCAACGCAGTGCAGTCTTGGCGTTCGTGGGAGCTGTAACACAGGGCCCTCATCTTTCTGCGTGGGGAAGCCGAACCGTGTGGATTTATGGGCAGGAAAAACCAAGCAAGCTTCTCTAAGTCCAGAGTTTCTCTGTACCATAGCTCGTCTGGGAGGTGGTCCAGGTGGTAAGTGAGATATCTTCTCTCCATCTGTGACGGGAAAACAGGACCTGCAAATGGAAAAAGCCGCTCAGATTAGCTGTGAATATTTCGATGTGTCATAGTCATTGCTTAGTAATGAAGATGAGGACCAGGGTGTCCGTGCACGCATGTGCATGGGCCCATGCCCCCATGACTCAACTCACATCCCGGGAGGAAGAAGATGAGGACTTTACTGAAGGGAAAACAGGGATGAGTCAGTGAGTATTCTAAGACTGGAATGTATTTATTCTGGAATTTCATTGAGTCCATCCATTCATTGCTTCCAAAGTATGATTGAAAAAAATACACAGTCTTCACGCTCAGTCTCGGACAAGGCTGTCAGCACCACTTAGGGACAGTTTCAGCATGAGCAGGGCTACAAGATCCTCATAGAAAATTACTCACTGTTTGAGATGTCCGTGTAGATTTGTAGCCTTTCGCTTTGTTTTTTGAAATGATTAAATACGTGTGTTTTTAAAAAAATCAAAGACTTTTGTCTTTGGTTTTTAATTTCTTCCAGATTTATGGCTGGCCAGTATTGCTATATGTCCTACTGTGTTCTTTGGAGGATCTGGAGCTCGATTAATGTCTACTGGGGGGGGGCAGGAATCTCTTTTTCCCCTAACCACATTAAAACATTAAGGAATTTAGCAAACTATTTACGAGAAAATATGTGAGGTGTGTGTGGTGTGTGTGTGTGTGTGTGTATGTATGTATATGTATGTGTATATGTGTGTATGTATTGTGTGTGTATGTGTATATGTGTATGTTTATTGTGTATGTATACGTGTGTATGTGTGTATGTATGTATGTATGTTTGTGTGAATATGTGTGTGTATGTGTGTGTGCGTGCTAGTGAAAGGTACACATAGGTGTGCCCAGGTCAGTTTATATTCAGATCAGAGGCAGCCTCCGGCTCCATTCGTCAGGCACCACCGCCATTTTCTTTTCTTTTTTATTTGAGACAGGGTTTCTCCTGGCTTAGAACTCACAAATAGGCTAGGCTGACTGGCCGGCAAGTCCCAGAGTCCACTTGTCTCCCTGTCCCCAGCACTTGGATTCACACACTCAGCTTTTTAACAAGTGTCCTGGGGCTCAAAATGCAGGTCGTTGTGTTTGCTAAGCAAACACTTTACCGCTTGAACCATTCCTCACTCCCGGCCCGACACAGAAACACTGTTTTAAAACCCAAATTTTGGATATGTTTGTTTGTTTGTTTGTTTGTTTTGGCACAGCCAAAGCCATAAACCAAATTGAATTGGTTCAAATTTTACACAGACCCTTGCTTGACTTTTGGGCTCCATGATCTATCTCTTTCTTCCCTTTCCTTCCTTCCTTTCTTTCTTTCTTTCTTTCTCTTTGTTCTTTTCTTTTTTCCCCTTTTCTTTTTTTAACCTCCTAGGCCTTCAGATTCTTTCATGTGCAAAACTAACTCAATTAGAAAGACTAGATTTTTCTCAGTAGATTTTGTGACAAATAACGAGGTTCCTCGCTTTCAACTTGACATAGTAGACGGCTGGGGTGTGGCGGCTGTTCTGTGCTGCTCGTCTGAGTGTTCTTGTCATATGCAGGCGCATTTTTCCCTCCCTGCTTGGTCTAGCTGTCATGGCACAGCCCGTAGTAGCCGCAGCCTTTCTGGAGTCTCACTGGATGACACACTCAAGCCCCGAACCCAACCAAAACAGCAATCAAAAACTGCCTGTTAAACCTGCGGTCTTATACCTGCTTCAATACCGTGTTTCTAGAACCCTCCTTTGCGTGGTTCCTCTGTGTTTAGAACTGCTCTCCCACTTTCAGTCTAGTAGATCACCTCTTCTAATGCCTTCCTCTTGTGACTGATGCCATTGGCCTGGCGAGAATGGAGAGAGATTCCAGGCCCACCCTTTCCCTAGCCAGCACCTTAGTGAGTCAAGCTCTGGAGCATCGGTTCTCCTTGACATTCCTAGTGCTGCGACCTTTTAATACAGTTCCTCACGCTGTGGTGGCCCCAACCATAAGATTCTTTTGTTGCTGCTTCATAACTGTAATTTTGCTACAGTTGCTCATCATGATGTAAATATCTGATATATACAGGACATCTGATGTGCGACCCCCAAAGGAGTCTCGACCCACAGGTGGAGAAGTGCTGTTCAAGGGTCGCCCTGCCATCCGCTTCCCTGACGCTGCGCTTTGCTCAGAAGCTCACCCATTTTCCTACGGCATCTCTAACAAGCGCAAAGCCGACGGCCTTCCGCAGTCTTCTCCTCCTGGCCCGCTCTTCCCCAGAACCATTTCTGCTCCAAAGAATGTTTTTAAAACAGTGAAACTTCCCCTATTCATTCACTAATAATAATAATAAAAAGTTATCTTCTTTTTCCATTGCTACAAAAAGAGGTTTAATCTTCTTAAGAAGATTAAAATGAAACTTTACTTAGAGAAACACAGTGCCTACAGAGATGGATCAGTGGGTAAAAAGAACTTGATGTGTAATCAGAAGGACTTGAATGTGAATCCTAAAGGTCCACATAAAAGCTAGACATGGCTGATAATTTATAGACATGCCTGTAACACCAACACTAGCAACCAGGAACAAGTAGATCCCAGGAGCTCACTGGCCGGCCAGTCTAGCTGCAACAGTGAGCTTCAGGTTCAAGGAGAGATCCTGTCTTAGGGGAGCAGGAATGGTGAAGGAAATACACATGACACCCTCCTCAGATCTCTGCGAGCGCGAGTGCGCGCGCGCGCACACACACACACACACACACACACACACACATGCACTCACACACACACACACACACACAGACACAATACACGCAAGTGGTGGGTAAAATTTGGTCAGATGCTGTAGAATGTTGACATCTTTCTAGACTTCTGTCTTTGCTAAAGATGAGCTTACAAGTCAAAGAGATCTCCAAATAATACCCCAAAGCCTTAGTGCTTCATCGTAAACGTGGTTGTGATTTTGAACTTTATTTCATTTGCAGCTAAATTCAATCCTGATCTAGTTAGGGAGTTTTTCCAATAGGAGATATATTGGCAAAGATGATCCTAAATAGTAAAGCTATTTTAAGGAATATTTAAGGATAACCCCAACTGCTCATTTCCATGCTGAGAGCCTACTTGGCATAGTCAGGTTATTTCAACAGAGACGATATGTAGCCAACAGAACCAAAAATATTTACTATCTTGACCTTTGTGGAAAAGATTTCCGATCCCAGAGCTTGGGCACTTGCGATGTGAGGTTTACATGAACATAGAGTGTGGGGGTAAATCCAAGACCAGCCCGTCACTTTCCACAAGTGCGGTTGGACTATTACATCACCCCTCTCAGACGGGCTAAGGCTGATATCACAAAGCTATCGTGACTCATTTTTAAGAGAGTTTTGCTGTGTAGCTCAGGCTGGCATCTAATCCACGATTCTCCTGCCAAGTACTGGGATTACAGGGTATGAATCGCCACACTAACTCCCATTATAATTATTCAAAGAGACAATATGTAAAACTCTCAGCACAGTGCTTGGCATAGCAAGCTGTTATTTTCCTCTCTCCCATTGTTCTCTCCACTTAGTGCCTGATTAGGAAATAATACTGCATTTATTTGGGCTTATTTATTGAGTAATTCCTGAACAATAATAGCATTTGTAGTTTAGATACGATCTAGGCAGGAAGGCTATGACACGTGAAGGGTTTTAAGATTCTTCAAGCACTGTTGCCAGTTTTGCGCGCTGTTCATTTTATCCACAAGTGACATAAAACCAAAGCAAAGTGACTTATGGAGAAAGAACAGTATCTATTGGTTCCCATTAACTAGAAAAGTCAGTGGGCTAAATCTTTGGTGAGCCTGGACACGCAAACTACATCAAGAATCTCTCTGTCTCTGTCTCTGTCTCTGTCTCTGTCTCTGTCTCTGTCTCTGTCTCTCTCTCTCTCTGTGTGTGTGTGTGTGTGTGTGTGTGTGTGTGTGTGTGTGTTGTGGAGGGAGCGTGGGGGGGTCAAGCTCAGGTTTTCCCCTTATGCTGCTGCACACTCTTGCCTTCGCAATGAGTCAAAATGTAGCCCGGGGCGGGAGGGGCGCAAATCCTAGCTGTGACCTGTTCCAATGGACTGTGGGTTAAAAATCTGTCTGTATTTTTACTGTCATAAAAACTGTAGAAGGAAAGACTGTTCAACAAAAGGGACGGTTAACGGCAAAGCCAGGTATAATGTTCATCTCTTCCTTAAGACAGTAGTAGTGGCAGTGGTAAGAGGAGGAGAAAGAGAAAGAAAGAGAGGGAGAAGGTGAGAGAGGAGAACTCATAGTTTAGCAGCTCAGGTACAAATGGATCAAGCCTTGTTCACTGCTTCCAGGAAGAGCATGACAATCACATTAATTGGACCACATCATTTCCTGTGCTGCCTTCTGGGTTTCTTCTCACCTATCTGTCTCCGACATCTGAGCACAAGCATGGTCAACGGCCTCCGCACGTCATCCCAGGAGTTCTTAACCTGAGTGTCATGCTCACCTCTCCAAGAGCTCCGTTAGTCCTAACCGGGGACCGCTTTGGCTGGTTCCCTTTTCCCAGAAGGAATGAGTCCTTCCTTCTCACTCTCAGTCACTTTGAAGATGAGTCCTTTGCAATGCAGCCCTTGGAAGAAATCCTAGCTGTCCCAGGACAGTCTGTGGGTTAAAGAAGACGTCTATATTTCTCTATCTCATATCCGAGTTTGAGGAGACAGATCTGTTGATAAATTTATCTTCTGTGATGTTTGATCTACAGGAATCCTGGGTCTCCTGGGTTGAGGGCTCTCTAATGCTTCCTCCATCCAGAACACTGTGGACACCTGAGAACTGTTCCTATGCTAATTTAATACCTCAGGACTTCACCACGTAGGAAGAGTGACTTGGCAACCCCACATTAGTGAGAGCAATCTTGGAATTCCAAAAAGTCTCCCCACTCAGTTCACTTCAAGGACACAAGCTTCCTCATCAGTTTTTGTTTGTTTTGTTTTTTGTTTTTTGTTTTTTGTTTTTGTTTTTTGTTTTCGTTTTTCTGAGGGAGAGTAGATTCATTTCCCTTCCCACTGTCACTAAGGGTAGCAGCTTCATGCAGGGTATCGACTTTTCTTTTTGTCCTGCACTAACCATTAAATCTCAGACAGCTTGGCTCGTGAGATCATCTAATACCCCCGGGCAGCCCCAAGCTTGAGTCTGCAAGTTATACTCTGGTCTCCAGTTTCATTTCATTTTCGGCTCATGGGATTTCCTCTTCACTCTTTTGAGCTCAGCTGGACATTTAGAGGGATGCTAGTTGGATTTTATACTGCTTTTACAGGCGTCTTCTAGCAGGAGGGTCTGTATCATCACACACTCACCATATTGTCCCAAATGGAAATCCTGTTAGGTCTGTGGACTCCCACGTGAGATCATCTGAACGTTGAGGCCACTCAGGCTAGCAAACACTGAATGAGGTTCCCACAAGATGTGTGTGGAGATATGCCCGGGTGAGTGCCCAGGGGAACACGGGAAAGCCTGTTGCCAGCAGGTTTTAAGACTAAGGAGTCGATCCACTTCTGCGTGGTGGGAAGACAATGGGAAGAGAACTTGGAAACCTGCTCTGGAGTCCCAGTCGCTAAGTTTATACTTTAATTCTCTTACCTCCTAAACCGGCAGCTCTGGGTTTACCATTTAAGCCTTTCTTTCTCAAAAAAGGGGATCACCGGGAGACAGGCAACCTGTGCCAAGGGCTGGCCCAGTGCAGTGTGCTCTATGCATGCCAGAGTTGATTTAGAGGAAGGACCCAGGGCTTCTGCCCTGTGCTCTGTAGCTATCAGTTCAGGTGGAGTTAGAGAAAGGGCCAGCCCAGTCCGATCCCCTCCATGGTCTTGCACAGGATTAGAGTCAGAGGTAGGAATGTCCTTCAGGATAATCAGACTCCTTCCCGAACCGGAAAAGGAAACGTAAGTGAAGAGGGAATTGGAAGCCTGAGGTTTCTATCTTCTCAACTGAGGAGAACGTTGGCCCAGACTTAGAGAGGAAAGCTGTATAATTCTAAGAAAGATTCTCTGAACTGCAAAATGGAATAGTGATGAATTAGAATGTATTAAAGTATTTATTGTATTTATACATTAAATATACATTAAAATATAAATGTATTTAAGTGAGACCTTTCAGAAGGGTCTAAAGGGTGGCACTGGGACCAGCGGAGCTCAGGTTTGAAAGGGTGTGGGAAAATGAACAAAGGAGGCGGGCAAAGGTCTCTAGCCTTGGCCACCCGGGAGCTGCACACACCTTTAGTCCTCTATCTAATCCCGGAGAGGGTAGTATTGGAGGTCAGTCACTTTCCTTGTTAGCCTCCAAAGCCAGAATATCAGCTCTGGAATGGAGATCAAACCAACAGACTACACAAACTGATGCATCGTGTAACAATGAGCTAGGTTTCTTTTACAGGCTAGAATAAGATTGTAAAACCTTGAACTTATTTTTTAAAGTATTTATCAAACGGGCTGATAAGAACCGTGTGGTGTTTCTGGATAGACTTGTTTCGGAGCGCGTTAATCAGCAGGGTGCTCTGCGCCCTGGCCTGCTTCCCTCTGAGAAGGGGCTGGGCCCTGGGAAGTGTGTCCCTCACTCAGCAGCCTAAGAGGCACGGAGGTGATGACGGCCAGCTCTCAGCAAGCCTCCACTTAATATTTTGAAAGATCACCAACATTGGTGGGAGCGATTATCTCTGAGCTTTGAACGAGGGTTGCATAAGGTTCCGTTGCATTCAAATTGAAAACTCGATACATAGTTAAGCTGGGATTTACACAATCAATCCCCCCCCCTCTGCCCACTCCCTCCCCCCTACCCCGCTCTATTTGGGCACACATAGAAAGTCCATTATTACCATCTGTGCTTCCATATAAACACATCGCATCTTCTAGTTTGTTTTTCTTCTTTGCAAGAGGCTAGCATCCTACGTTGTGTCATTTTTGAAGAATGGCCATTATGCCACTGGGAAATTCAGCAGGGTGAGAATAAGACTTGGCCCAGGAGGGAGTTCCCCATCACGGAAGGTGCAAACGCCACCTTCCGAGCTTTTCTTATGAGACTTAACCACAGGATACTAGACCTATTGTGATTTAAAAAAATATTTGACACCAGACATGTTGCTTATAACTTTAATCCCACTTTGCATCCTGGGCTACAAAATGAATTCCTCACCAACTGGGCTACAATGTACGATTCCATCTCAAAAACAAAAACAAAAGAAAAACCTTTGTGCAATGTAGTTCAATTTTTTTAAATGAACTTTGCATATATAAACTCATTTTTTTTAAAAAAATGGAAGTCAATTTCTCGACTCTGGTAGATTAAAAACAAATGTAAACAATACGGCTCCTGGAGAACGGTGGCAGAATAAAAGAAGAATAGGGATTCGCCTCTGTATTTGTTTATTTTATGTATATGAGTAAACTACAGCTGTCTTCAGACACACCAGAAGAGGACATCAGATCCCATTACAGATGGTTGTGAGCCACTATGTGGTTGCTGGGAATTGAACTCAGGACCTCTGGAGGAGCAGTCAGTCTCTTAACTGCTGAACCACCTCTCCAGCCCCTAGGTGAGAATTTTAGACAATGTTTTAGTTATATTCATCTCCCTCCCCCAGCTCCACCCAGGTCCCCCCCCCCCCCGCCTCCATGTCTAACCTACTCACCATTCTGCCAAGTTAGAGATGAAGATGATGATAAGAATTGGTTGAGAATGCACATGCTGGTGCACAAGAGAGTTTATCATGAGCACATACACCACTTCATTCTAGAACTGATTGATGTTAAACAGTCATGGAAGAAATCTCCCCACAACCACATGTGAACATTACACATGGTGAATATACAAAATTAGCAAACTTGGGAGGTGGAAGACAGACAGAGGAGAAGCACAAGTAGGAAAATGTTCTCATCGTTCATAACCCAAGTCATTCAACACTGTGGAAAACTGAAACAGGTTCCTAAAAAAATAATGACTCCAACCTTTTCACATTTTTCATGACTTCTTTTCTTAACCTTTTTCCCCCAAGAGGGAGTTTTAAGGAAATAACATCCCCTGTGTTAAAGAGCATTGAACAAAAGGGCATCGACTTCTTCAACTTCCTAATGTTAAATTCAATTATTTTAGTGTGCACAAATATGCTCATATTTCTGTAAACCTATCTCTGCTTGAGTCTCTCTTTCACCCTCTCAGTAGCATGTCTATGTATCTATCTATCATATCTACCCATCTACATATCTATCATATACATATCTCTCCATCTCTCTATCTACCTATCTCTATCTTTCTCTTTATATGTGTGTGTCTATCTATCTATCTATCTATCTATCTATCTATCTATCTATCTCTATCTATGTATATAGAGAGATAGATTCTCTCTCCACCCTCTGTCTGCCAAGTTTACTGGCATCATCCCACTTAATTTTTACAACACACCCATGAACTAGGTTCATTATTCAATAACATTATTATTATTCTATAGTCAAATGCATTTTATTCTGAAATCCCTTTGGGAGGTGACAAAGGCTTTAACAGCAATGAGGACAAAGATCTGCAATACACGCATGATGAAAACAATTGAAATGAGTATCACTAATGTCTCTGAAAGTGTAACCGAGGACAGGGCCAGACCTTCCTAGTTCAGGAGGCCTGGGGCCCAGAAAAATGGAATCTACAGGCTCCTAGAAGTTAGGGGTGGCTGGATTTCCCAGCATTACCAAGAGGGTGATCCAGAGTCCACCCTGCAGGAGAGAAGGCTAGAAGAACAAAGTTCAAAAGGCCCTATGCCAAACCCTACAAAATTAGCATATTCAAAACAAGTTGGCAAAGAAAAGGTTTGAAAACTCTCAGCAGGGGCAGCCAACTAAAGCCACTGCCACTGCCAAAGGCACAGGGCCACTCCAGAGTGTAGGAAATAATCTGGCTCATTAGGACACCAACACACACACCAGGGTGGAGCTTTAGGATGCTAATGAGGCATGTGACACACAGTTATATGTAGAGCCCCACGGAACAGATAGAGCATGTATGAGAGAGGGGCAGGGGCACTATGCAAATTCTGAAAAGCTTGCGCTAAGGAAACAGGAGCTCCCAACACTTAGTATGGTGGAGCCTCTGAGCTGCTAAGCTCCACCTGTCTGTAAGGGCCATCTTCTGCCGCTTGCCAGGGTGTCTCATCTTGACAAACTGTCCCTGCTTCCTTTGCAATCATGTGCCTGTTAATTTCTTTGTTCTGGGACACAAGAGTGGGGAACTCTCTCTCTCTCTCTCTCTCTCTCTCTCTCTCTCTCTCTCTCTCTCTCTCTCTCTCTCTCTCTCTCTCTCTCTCTCTCTCTCTCTCTCTTTCTCTCTTTTTCTGGGGGAGCCTTCTGAACCCCACTAGCATACAATATCACTGGGAGCACGCGCCATCTAAAGTTGGGCCTCTGGCGGCTCAAAACTAAGAACTAACACTCTAAGAAAGATACACTTGGGAAAGGAGAAAACTGTGTTGACTCTTTTTAGTGTTACGTCCCTGACAGTCAACAGTGTGCCACTGGTAGCAGGTGTTCACTGGGTGACTGTGGATAAGGAAAGGATGAATGAAGGGAGGGAGAAAGACAGGAAGGGAAGGAAGAGAGGGAGGGAGGGAAGGAAAGGGGAGGGAAGAAAGAGAGGGAGGGAAGGAAAGGGGAGGGAGGGGAAGGAAGAGAGGGAGGGAAGGAAAGCTTTTATGGCCCCTCTTTTCTAGGCTCTTCCCGCATACCCATAGCATCGTTGGGGCACTGGTACCCCTTTCCCACCTGGCATGAGACACTTGAAGCAGGAGGCTGAACCGCCTCCTGGATCCATGGCAAAGAGGCTCCACTCTTCGGATGATGAAGTGAAAGGCCAGAATTCTGCCTAAGGCACAATCAGTGTCCTAGATGGCCTCGTAGACTTCTCCACAGCAGAGAAAGGCCCAGTGTTCAGCAGGTGCATATTGAGATCTATGAAACAGCAGCCTGGCTCTTGACCAGTAAGTACCAGCTGACCCAACAGGCTGGAATAGAAGCTGTAACTATCAAGATAATGAAACCATAGACATCTCTGTAGTGTTGTCTTCGTTATATTAAAATGCCATAATTCTGGGAGTCTGACAGTCTTGGTGGGGCTATTGGGTTGAACGACTACCAGTTCCAAAAGGATTTTGGATCCTAGGTAGAGTTAGACTGTTAAGGGGTAAGGCGTGGTATTCGATCCCTGCTCCCTTCTCATGGCTCTGCTTTCTCTGTTTCGAGTTGCCTCTTAGGCAGGCCGTTTCTATGAACTGAACGCTGAAAGTTCCTGGCTCCCATAACCCTTAGAGACAGCTGGACCTGTGGCAGGGAAATGCCTTAGTGCCAGGGCTCTTCTAGGAGCCTCAGGACTGATCACTGCTGGATTCTCTCTCCATCTCTAGCCAGTCATCTTCCTGGAAGAGAATATGCTCTGAAGTAGGAAGAGAAGCTCCCCAAAGAACGTTCTAGACACCTTGGTTCACTTTTGCTTTGCTTTTTGAAACAGGGTCTTACTCAGTCACCCAGACAGGCCTGGAACTCACAGTGCAACTGACCTCAAACCTGCAGTGGTCTTTTGCTTCAGCCTCTGGAGATGAGCGGTGTGAATCACGAGGCTGGCCTCTAAGTGGTCTTACCAGAAAGGAAATGATTGGTGCACCGGGTACCTTCTAAAGATCTGCCATCATTCATTTATGAAAATTGTTTTTTGATTCAACGAATATTCATTGAGCACAAGAGTGTGTCTGCCCTGTCTTAAGGTGCTGGGGCTGCAGAATAGGCAAGAGACACAACTCGATGTCCTCTGACTCACCTATCCAGGCTGCGTTAACAAAGGTGGGAGAGGTGGGGAGAGGTGTCAGGAGGAAGTCATAGACAACGGAAACTTCCTCCCCAATCCTCTGGAGTCGCCAGAGTTTAAGATCTGTCAATGCAGTATCTGGTGAGGGTGAGAGCTGGCTTCCTGGTTCAAAGGAAGGACCTTAACTATGTTTTCACACAAGGAAAGGACAAAGCCACTCTCTCTGGCTCTTTTGATTTCAGTTCCTTGTTGTTTGTTTGCATTTTTTTTTTTTTTTTTGTATGAAGTAAGGTCACTATGTAATCCAGGCTGGCCTCCAATTCAAAATCTCCCTGCCTTAGTTTCTCAGATCCTGGAGTTATGACTGTGTGTCATTATGATTAGCCGGGAGTGGGGGTTGGGAGGACCATTCGTGTGTGTGTGTGTGTGTGTGTGTGTGTGTGAGAGTGTGTGTGTGTGTGTGTGTGTGTGTGTGTGTGCTGTTATCCCCACAAGTCAGTCACCTTGTTTTTTTGAGGTTTTCACTGTCTTGGAACTCAGTGAACCAAGCTGGCTTGGAGCTTGCTGGGTTGGATGGATGGATGGATGGATGGATGGATGGATGGATGGATAGATGGATGGTGAGCTTAGCCATTGATGGAAGGATCAATGTGTTTCTACCTCCCCTGTTCTGGGATTATGACATGCCACACCAAGCTCAACCCTTTACATCAGTTCCAGGGCTCCTCGTGCTTGCATAGACGTATTTATTAATGAAGCCCCAGTTCCAGGGGACCATTTTCTTTAGATACTATTAACCCTGTTCATGAGGGTCCCACTGTCATGATTTTATCAGGTCCTAGTGGTCCCCTCCTCTTAATACCGTCACCTGGGGAAAGGAATTCACTGTGTGAGTTTAAGGAAGAAGCTCACATTCGGGTCACATCACCCTTCCAAAAATAGTTCTTTACTAGACGTTGTTATTTTATTATATGGTGAAGTCGGTTCTCATGTCCACTTAAAAAATCATGAGTCCCATCTTCTGGAATATTCTAAAGCTATTGTGAGGAGGCCTAGGCCAATCTTCAGGCTCACAGGAAACGATTTGCACTTGTACATTGTGAGAAAGCTAGCAAAGACTGGGCGTGGCTTGGTTGCATTCACCAGGGCCTTGAGGAAAAGCAGAGGTAACATCCTGAGGATTTCCACATGCTGCTGGTTGGGTTCAGTGGAGAGAGAGAACTCAGCTATTGTCTAGCTGCAGGCTTTAAAGGCCGGGAGGACATCTATAGCCTCACATATGGGCACCAATTAGGCTTTTATGGGTCTAAGACATGAAATACTCACTGCTAGAGTTGGTTCCAAGTGGGGAAAAAAGGCAGAGTAATTTGTCTCTGAAGAAATGTGGGAGCATTTGCCACCACATCCTGTTTTGCACGCTGCCCTGTGCCATGCCAGCTTGTTGTCTGGACACATTTATTCTCAACGGTGGAAGGACATATGCTTGTAATTTTATGGGGGGGGGAGGCGCTGGAGATAAGGTAGAAACTGTCACTGCAAGATGAGCCTGGGGAGGCTGTTTCCCAGTGCCAGGTTCCAAGACAGAACCTTCCTCCTGTCCCTCCCCATCCCCTCTCCCTCCCAGTCTCCCTCACCCCACCCCCAAGCTACCAGCCTCAACAAAACTGATCAGAAGTCTGTGCAACCTTCTGCTACCTTTCCAGGGACATATCAACATTTGCTTTGTGCCTGTCCCCCTCAGCTGCCCCGACTGGGCAAGTACTGACCATCTGACTGAGGGTTTTATGTACTTAGGTAAACAAATAGCTGAGGAAAAGAGGGCAGCATTGATCTCACGGTGGCGGCAGTCTGGTCCCGTGGTCAGCGAGAATATCGTGAGGCAGAACTGAAAGCCCAGAACGGTTTGCATCCGCTTTCACTACCTGCTCAGGCTGTGTGTCTCCTGCTTGGGCCTTGCCAACCAGCACACTGGCCTGCTTCAGGCAAAGAAAATGCTCGTGACTATCCTTTGGCTCAACTCACCCCCACTCCCCACCCCATGCTGAGGACTGAATTCAGGCTTCATACAGAGTAGGCCAGGGTTCTAACGTCCATCCCTAGCCTAAATTTACATCCCTAAATCCATTGACTTAACTCTTTAAACCAGTGATTCCCAATCTTCCTGTGATCCTTTAATACAGTTTCCCAGGTTGTGGTGAGCCTCAACTATAAAATTATTTCATTGCTACTTCATAACTGTAATTTTGCTACTGTTAAGAATTGTAATGTAAATATCTGGGTTTTCCTATGGTCTTGGGGCCACCCTTGTAAAAGGGTCATTTGATCTTTAAGGGGTCACAGCCTACAGATTAAGAAACACTGCTTTAAACTCTTTCTCAAATTCTTTAAGCACGTGACCACCGGTGTCTTTCTCTCTATTAAGTCTCAGTTTTCCTCATCTGTGAAGTGGGATTAGTAACACATAGCTTTGGGGGTTGAGAGAGGATAAAATAAATGTAACCCATGTACAACAGGCAGTGCCCTGGCAGGAGAAGGGGGTACTAGTGAAATGTAGGCGGTCGCATATGCACACAAACACAGTGTCATGTGTGTGGTATCATGCTGTGTGTACTACTGTGGCAGTTCCAGAGATAGATGCTCATGTCTCTACTCAACTCAGGAGCCACCCAGGTGTCGGGTGACAAGACTATTTGGAGCCACTTTAAATCCAGACATAGACAGCTCTCCCTGATGGCCAATCTGTTTCTCAGCCACAAAGTGGCCATTTAGATAACAGAAGCAAGACTGAGATGCAGGACGGCTGATAGGGGTCCAGATGAGGCAGATTGGGGGGTGAAATAAAAGCCCTGAGCTGCCCATTCTTGTCAGGGACACCTTCGTGTGAGAGGTGAGGTGAGCGTCGCACGCGCTTCCCATATAAGGCAGCGGCTGGTCCCTGAGGCAGGGAGGGGCAGGGGAATGTGGAGACTTCCTTTGGATCTGCGGCCTCTCTTTGCGGATGAAGACACCCAGGTTGAGAGAGTTTGGCTCATCCACGATCCCACAGTGAGATGGAGAAACTCGGGTCTTTTACCTCCAAGCCCCACAGTGCTTTCTCTAGTGGGGCCAGTGAGTGGGGCTGGAGCCCGAGATCAGTCATGCCATACAAGCCCCAGAGCAAAGACGTTTCTGGCAGCAGGAATTCCTCAAGGAAGGAAGAAAAAGAATGCTCCTGTTTTGTTTTAAGCGAAATGGAATGTAATTTCAAACACAACTTGGATATGTGTTTATTAAAAGGAAATTTAAGCACTTACAAACTAAACAAAATAAAAAATTAAGAAGCCCAGGCCTCTCATCAAACATAGCCTCTTTCCCTATCCCATTCACCTAGAGGTGAACCTGATAGTTCCCAGGGCATCCAGGTATCGACAGTATAGCTATGAGCTTTTCTTATTCACAGGTGGCGTGGTGAATCCACACTGTTTAGCGAGCTGTGTCTATTTTTCTTAATAACACACTATGCGCATCTTCTGGCTTCCACACGCGTAGATCTCCCTCAGTGCTGTAAGCGGCTCTGCCTGCTGAGCACGGAGCCTCACGCTGCTAATTCCATCACTGAAGAGGCTGAAGCAGGAGGATCTTGAGTTCAAAACAAGCCCAGACTACTCAGTGGGCTCCAGACCAGTGTGGGCTACATAGAAAACCTTGTTTGTTTTTAAAACAAACAAACAACATTAAATATTAAGTGGCTCTGCCCTGTTTGACCAGATCAGCAATTCTCAATCTGTGGATCCTGACCCACTTTTCTCAAGAGTTGCCAAGACCATCAGCATATCAGAAATTACCTACTGATTCATAACAGTAGCAAACTGTTAGCTTATAAAGTAGCAACAAAAATAATTTTATTATTGGACGTTATCACATCATGAGGAACTGTATGAAAGGGCCCCGGCATTAGGAAGGTTTAGAAACACTGGACTAGATAAGCACCTTTTTAACCAGCTCTCTAAAAGGGACACACACCACCTTCCTGCATTTCCACACGAATCCGAACAAGCCAGCAATAAGCATCACGTTCAAACCCTCCGTGCACCTGTGTGAGCCCAACTTCCACGAATATTCTAGCACGGGGGTCATAGGACATGTATGCTTCACATGGACAGATTTAACTAACTCCACTTTCAAAGCCGGAGCATGCAGGTCAGTCTCTCTCTCCCCCTCCCTCCCTCCTGCCCGCCCGTCAACACTATCAGCCATCCCCACACCATTCTTGTTCTCAGCGAGCTGTTTCCTGTGCACTCGGGAATTCAGAGTAGAATCCAGCATCCATTTGTGTGCCGAATAGTCAGCCTTATCGTGAACCAGCTGCTTTCGTAGTTTGCCTCTTTTTCTGCCCTATTTTTTTGCTTCTTTTTCCTTCTGACTTACAGCAGTTCTTTATAAATTAAACAAATTAGTTTTTGCCCACAGTACCGAGTAGCAGCTACTTATTTCCTATAGCCGCTTACATATTCCCATAAAACAAGTTCTGACTCACATTGGGAGAGTCTGCAGGACCCTCTCTTGTGTTGTTCCCCTTACCTGTGTGTTCACTCATGCGCTACCATGATTCTGTTTTAATGCTGTAGACTTGTGTGTGTTACACCCTGAAGAAACTCATTTACAAATAAAGCTGGTTTGTTTGCTTGCTTTAGTGGAGGTCTCATAGAGACCTCCACTCAATATATACTTAAAGTCTGGCAATATGCATCACCAGTTCTTCCTCATCCGGGTGTGTCCCCGGGTCTTAGAGCGCACTGCATTTGAACCTAATCATCAACCTCGCAGCAACAGGGGCTACTGTGGTGGGTACTGGGGAAAGTGAGCTACTCCTTGCAAGCCTCCAGCCCCAGGAAATGTTACTATTGGTTTTTTAGTCAAAGAAAAGCTGGTCTCTTTCAACATGAAAGGACGAAGGAGGGAGGCTCAGACTGGTGAGACTGTTTACCAGTCAGTTCCTACATGACCCCACCCGTGGGTCTCTGTCTCATTCTTTTGCTTCGGTTTCCTAAAACTTTTACATGAGAAACTCAATAAGGCTGTGAACTCAGCTAGCCCTGATGCTGCAAGACTCCCAATTAAATGTCACACTTGAGTTTTAATTATATCAGCCACTGGCCATAATAAAAATCCTCTTAGGACAGCCATGGAAAGTCAGGACTCTCAGATCATGACTTGAACGGATAATTAAGGATTTTTTGCTTCCTAATCATGCTCCAGTGCACTCCAGAGCATCCAGCCAACCCCACGGGGCACCACCGAAGGACATGTGCTTCTTTTCAGATTCAGCCCAATTCCCAGAGCGTGGTTAATTGCAAAGCTATTGCATGGCATAAACGCTTAGGGTCTGCTTCCTGTTGGTAGAGTTCCTCGCTGCACTAGAGACAAAAGCCGTAGTCACTCTCTCGTCCCCAGGCTCATGCCTGACGGTCTGTCTTCTCGGGCCATGCTCCTGATTTCTATGTTATGCCACAAAACATACACATCAGTTTTCGAATTAAGATAGCAATATGTAGAATCATTAGCTACCAAAAGGCAGCTAGTTATCCGAACAGAAGGAATCTAAGCATAAGAAAAAGGTGCTCCTCCTCGAGAGGACAGAACTGTAGAAGGAAGGGCTGGAAGGCACAGGGTGGCCCTTTTCCAGGCTGAAGGTTAGCCCTCACCAGGGTACTGCAGAGATGTAAGGACATAACCTTCCCGTGGTTGTCTGCAGGAAGATCTTGCTAAGTGATGAGGGACTCACTAGAGGGGGCAGGTACACTGGAGCAAACCGGAAGGAACTGCAAAGCCCGGGTGCAGGGGTTGAAGGAATTCTCTGGAGGTCGCCGAAGGATGAGCTAGAGGGCAACAGTTCAACTGGGGAGTCAGAGGACCCAGGCTGACTTACAGGAAGCCACCCGCAACCATGCTGGCTTGTTAGAACTTGCTGTGGTCAGTTTTAATTATCGTCTGGCACAGTCTAAGATCACCTGGGGAAAGGGTCTCAAGGAGGGCTTGTCTACGTTGAGTTGGCCCTTGGGCGTGTCCATGGGCAGATTAAGTTAACTGATGTGGGACGACCAAGCCCACTGTGGGCAACACCATGCCCTGGGCAGAGGGTCCGGAAATGTCTAAGAATGGAGAAATCCAGCAAGCGAGCGTGCTTGCATCTGTTGCTCTCTGCTCTGGCCTGGGATGTGGTGTGACTTAGGTTCCGGCCAGCTTGCCTTCCCTGCAAGTATCCTCTCCTGCGAGTAGGAACTAGAATAAACCTTTCTCCCCCAGGTTGCTTTTTGTCTGGATATTTTTATCCCAGCAGCAGAAGTGAAACCAGAACAGAGCTGGTGTGGAGAAAGGCGTCTGCTAGCTGTGGGAGAGACTCTGCAGAGAGAGCTACTCTAGGTGGCTGACTTCCCCGGCAGCTGTCCACCCTGGAGCCATGGAGGTAAATCAGCCTCTTCCTTGCTGACGACTCTCCAGCTTCATCCGCCAAAGCACCCTCTATTGATAAAGGCTACCAGAGGCAGCTAAGAAGGGGGGAACGCTTGCAGGGCCCAGCGGAACAATCAAACGAAGGCAGAGTGGAATGGGTGAGTTGGTTTTCAGCCAAGAGGAAACAAGGCAGCAACTGGCACTTGTACCAGTTGTGTCTTTCAGATTCAGAAACTTTATTCTAGAAAATTTCCATGTTGGATAAAGATCTAGTATCAACAAGGGAAACAGCCAATCCCCTTCCTGTCTAACACCCAAATGGATGCTCCATTTTTTTTTTTTTTGAGGTCTCCTCTGCTTCTCCATGTCTTGGCTTTGACATCTGTCATGTTATCAGCCCATCCTTGCTGACTGGCACATATCAGATTGACATCCTTGTGCAGAAAAAGCTCATGGGATAGATGAGTTTTATGGAAGATACTCATCATCATCGTCGTCGTCATAATCATCGTCGTCATCATCATCATCATCTTAACACCTTCACTTCTAATAGTCAGGATTTGGGAGACTGTCTTATTGGGTATGAGAGTAGAAGGGGCCTGAAAAGCCTTTAAGCAGCAATCAGAGTTTCTCCTGAGATCCAAATCACAATTTCTTAACAAAATTTAAGGCCCCTACTGGATTCAGACTACTATAGGAATAAAGTAAAGCAACCCCATCCCTAAGTCCCTGGACAGAGTTCAGAAATACACATCCCCAGTCCCTGTCCTGAGACTTACAGAATTGGTTGCTACCCTGGGCCCAGGATTTGTAGTTTAGCGGATTCTTAGCTCTCAGAGGGGCTCACATATGGAAAGCATGGGGTTGGACTGAGCTGAAGTGTGGCTTCCCACCCTCAGGCAAACACACTGAGTCCCTGTCACTAGACTAGCATGCAGAACTTACAAAGCGCCTGTCACCTAGTACTCAAAATGGATTTATTTTGTTCTTTCCTCAGCTGCCGCTCAAGACCTGGCGCTCGAGTGGACTCGGGGCATTTGTTTGTTACCTTGTGTTTTGCTTCCTTGCCCAAGCCGGCCTTGAACACCTGGGCTCAAGTGATCCCGAAACATCAGCCTCCGGAGCAGCTGGGTTTACAGATGCTCACCCCCACATCCAGCTTGTGTGGGCCAGTGTTTTAGAAGAGCTTGAAATAGCAAACACCGGGCCCACAGGAAGTAGTCACTGACAGTGTCACTGGCAGTCATAGAGGTGATATTTCTCCTAACACCCACTCTGTGCCAACCTTATACCAGGCATGGGCACCAGTCCTCTGCACATGACATTTTAATACCCACTGCAAGGGATGAGTGCAATGTATAATTCGTTGCTATGGATATGAGGTAACCAAAGTTCAGAGAACTTAAGTGTCTTCTTCAGATTGGGCAGCTGTCGAGGGAGAGAGCATAGGTTTAGAACTAGGCTTTCAATTCCTAGAGTCTGAGTTCTTAGGCAGTCATCCAGAAGGCTTCGGGAGGATAAGAGATAGAAGACAACATCATGTGTCACAAATTTTAGAGAGAAGGTCTTCAGAAAACAGGAACCACCATGTTGCACAATTTGCAGCCACAACACGATGATAAATTGCACTGCCTCCAGCCTGAGGTTCAAATCCCAGAAAAGGAGACAAGCACCCAACAGCAGCCCAGGAATGGGCACTGGCTGAGTCTCCCTCCTTCTCAGGGGTGACAGCCTGGGAGGCAGGAACGCATCACCTGCCAGTGTCTCTGGACCTGGTACTCTTGGGAGGTTCCCAAGACGTGTGAGTGAGTCATGGAGGGCAGAATCAAGTCATAGGAAATCATCCCAAATAGCCTCGGAGGAAGGCTGGCAGAGTGAGACACAGGTCCTTTGTGCCCGCTGGCCTGGGAGAGACAGTGACAGCGTGTTCTCCCAGAGAGCCAAAGCCACAGAAGCAGAAAGAGGAGCAGCTGTCTGAGGGCTGAGGAAGAGGCATGGTTCCCCTTATGTCCCTCAGCCTGGAGTGTGTGGCCTTTGACAGACCTGGGGGACAGCAAAGGTTACAGAGATCCACATATAGATATGCATGGATATATCTTTAAAAAGAAATATATCTTCAAAAAAATCAATAGCCTTACATGATAAAGGATTATCTGATATCTCTCATAATCCAGAGCCTGGAGTCCACTTGTCGGTCAGAGACTTGGCAAGGCTGTCTAGACTGAGTTTCTTGTCATCCTCTGTATGTTAGCTGTGTTCATCCATCATGGTACCACATACCTGCAGAAACCCAGCTCTCACATCCCGACACAGCCAAGTCAAGAGGAGGAGGATGGTACTACTCATTCTGTTAGCTTTTCTCCAAAGTAAACTTTTTCCAGAAGCCTCCTCTCAGACTTGATATCCCATTATCCAAAGTGGTCCTTTATGCTTACATCTAACCAGTTCTGGGAAAGGAGGTAGATAAAGCCACCATAATTAGTGTAAACCACCAGAACCTACCAACCAGAAGAAAGTATGAAACCCAAAGCCAGAAAGGGCCAGATCGTGAGGATGTTAGATAGAATCTGTTTAACAGGGCAGGTGCATGTAACGGCACCCCCTTCTCTTTCTTTAATGCCTTTATTCGGGTACAATTGACATATTAAAATCTTTCGCAGGAAGATGTACTAAAATGTACAATCTGGTGAGTTTTGACATGAGTAGCCATCATTACAATAATAAAAGCAACTTCACTGTTGGTATTGCGTGGTGGCACACTGTCACCTGGCTGTGCTACAGTGTAGCCATTCACCTGGACATTTGGCTTGTTTCTAGTGCTGAAAACAAAAATCAAAAACAAAAACAAGCATACATGAGCATTCAAGTAGAGCATCTATGAACATCACTCATGGGCAGATTCCTATAATGCCCTTGACAGTACCTATTAGAGGAATGTCTGAGTTCACTGTGGGAATAGGTTTAACCTTGTCCGAAACTGTTACACTTTCTTTCCCAGGTTGTTACACCATTTAAGCCCCACCAGCTGTGTTGCAGTCTTCCAGCTGTTCAGGATCCCCAGTTGGCAGGGCAGGTGTCTTACTTCATATCAGTGTGGATCAACAAGTCCCTTTAATAATAAACGCCCTGCGGCATTTCCCCCAGAATCCTAAAACAAAATTCAATATTACATTGCCTGCAATGTATCTTTCTTTTTAAGAGCCAACGCAGCATAATGGATGCCCTAACCATGAAATAAAAGAAAAATAGAAATAAGAATTTTGCTAATGGTGTCTTAGTTTTAAATAAGAGATCTCTTAGAGGGTCTTCATAGTTGAGCTGTGACTGTGAGGCTCTGTGATAGTGCAGATACACACACACACACACACACACACACACACACACACACGCACACACACTTGGTCACAGACACCAGAGGCAGCCTTCCAACCAGAAATGTGATTTTCCCAGAGAGTAACCATCAGTCAACTCCGAATCCCAGACATAAGACAAGGTGGCTCACTCCTCCTCTATTGCCCCGGTAATCTCACTTGAATAAAACATAATGTCTATTAAAACTGCAGAAAGTTGGTTTGTGTTTATTTTTAAAACTAAGTGAGGGTCTCATCTCAGAAGAAAAGAGATTTATTTGCGTTTTTCCTCTTATGAATGTGCACTGGAGCATTAGGAAGTCACGGGGGAAGGAGCTTTGATTGCATTTGGTTGAACTGAGGAAATCTCCAAAGGCTATTATTGGCACCGTTTGGAAGGCTTATAAACATGGGCTATAAATTCTCAATGTAAAGTAGAGCCACATCCATGCTAAATTCCCTGCATATTGCTTCTGTAGTTGTGTAGGAGAATGTCCTTGGGACTAGGAAAGATAAACTGAAATAATAAGGGGTAAATTATTATGTTGACTGTAATTAAATCTCAATGCCTCAGCCAGAGAAAGAGACAGACTGAGTGACTGAAGGACAGAGAGACAGGAGAAGAGAACAATCTGCCCCTTGGTGTGTCCTTACTGTTGGGATCCAACCCAGATGGGAAGTTACACAACCATGGTTCCTTGCTAGGGGTCAGGAGACCAGCCAGGTCTTCTCACTGTGTCTCCTCTGCCTCCCTCCTCCTGGGGGCTGCCGGGACCTACAGCTTGCCTGCCTGTGTTTTTACTCTCCAACTAATGAAATGGTCATCCAGCTTCTGAGTCAATTTTAAATCCTTTTATCATCAATGAGACTAATAACTCACAAAGCAGAGCTCCAACTCCCCTGGTAGCAAGACTCACTCACTTTCCAGTGTCTCTTTTGAAGAAGGAGGAGGAGGAGGAGGAGGAGGAGGAGGAGGAGGAGGAGGAAGGGGAGGGGGAGAGGGAGAGGGAGAGGGAGAAGAAGAGGGAGGAGAATAAGAAGAAGGAGAAAGAGGAGAAGGAGGAGGAGGAGAGGAGAAGAAGAAGAAGAAGAAGAAGAAGAAGAAGAAGAAGAAGAAGAAGAAGAAGAAGAAGAAGAAGAAGAAGAAAGAAAGAAAAGAAGGAGAAGGAGAAGGAGAAGAGAAGGAGAGGGAGAGGGAGAGGGAGAAGGAGAAGGAGAAGGAGAAGGAGAAGGAGAAGGAGAAGGAGAAGGAGAAGGAGAAGGAGAAGGAGAAGGAGAAGGAGAAGGAGAAGGAGAAGGAGAAGGAGAAGAAAGAAAGAAAAGAAGGAGAAGGAGAAGGAGAAGGAGAAGGAGAAGGAGAGGAAGACTGCCTGTGCGCACTGGGTGTCTGCCGAGGTCAGGAAGAAGCCCTTGCTCTAGATCCTGAGAACTGCCTTTCTTCACATTTCAGGATCTCAGCAGCACAGTGCAGGCAGCCATGGCTGTTGTCCCTAAGCCCCATGGCACACAGCTTGCCCTCAGACTACCGGAGGTGGTGGTGACCAGGTTCTGGGAATTATATTGTTGAAAAAACACCTCTACCAGCATCTGGAATATGCTCAACTTTCCCCCAAACACTACCCGGGTATAGAAAGTTCCAGAATCTGTAATGAGGCAAGTGCAACTTGTAAGAAGTCTCTCCTGACTCGGCCGCAGGATGAAGCTCTTTCGCTCCAGTGCAACAGCAGGCAGACAGGCAGATGTCTCAGGGGTGACATGAGAATCCTCGCAGATCTCTTCTGGACTGGATTTACTGACCGGAGCTAGGCTGCTAAGGGGGGCAGACTGGACAGGGAGGCAGACTTCCCAAGGGAGGGGGCGACCACATTGGCCTGGGCTGGGTGACCCTGCCAGTTCCTGAGAGGCAACACCAGTACACAAGGCTTGGGAACAGTCGCAGGATGAAGTTTGTAGACATCTATCTAAGTCAGTGCTTCTCGACCTTCCTAATGCTGTGACCCTTTAATACACTTGCTCAAGTTCGGGTGACCACCCCCCCCAACCATAACATTATTTTCATTGCTACTTCATACCTGTAATTTTGCTACTGTAAATATTTTTGGAGACAGAGGTTTGCCAAAGGGGTTTGTGACCCACAGTTTGAGAGTCGCTAATCTAAGTCCTGTGCTCCTCTTGCTAAGGGGTTTTGTATTTTCTCAGACCCACGGCCTATCAGGTACCAATCTGCTAAATCTACACTCCTTGTAACAGCTCTCCTCTCCTCTCCTCTCCTCTCCTCTCCTCTCCTCTCCTCTCCTCTCCTCTCCTCTCCTCTCCTCTCCTCTCCTCTCCTCTCCTCTCCTCTCCCCTCCTCCCCTCCCCTCCCCTCCTCCCCTCCTCTCCCCTTCCCACTCCTTTCCTCTCCCCATTCTCTCTTCTCTCCTTTCCTCTTATTTTCTTCTTTCCTCCCTTCCCTCTTCCTACCTCTCTTCTTTCTTTCTTTCTTTCTTTCTTTCTTTCTTTCTTTCTTTCTTTCTTTTTTTCCTTTCTTCCTTTCTTTCTTTCTTTCTTTCTTTCTTTCTTTCTTTTCTTTCTTTCTCTCTCTTTCTTTCTCTCTTTCTTTCTTATTTTCTTTCTTTCCTTCTTATTTTCTTTCTTTCTTTCTTTCTTTCTTTCTTTCTTTCTTTCTTTCCCATATACTTGTGGTGTCTATGCTTTGTGTGAGCACACACATGCACTAGCATGCATGTTGTAGTCAAAGAACAACTTGTGGGAGTTGGTTCTCTCTTTCCACAATGTTTCTGGGAATGTGCCTCTCTGGCGGTGACAGCACTCCCTCGTGGAGCCATCTTGCTGGCCCCCACGGCTCATTTCCCCATGCCTCCTTGCAAGAACAAATACCGAGAAGTTGGCTCAGATCAACATCTTGTGAAAGCCCCAGTTCACTATTTCCCTGACATCACCACAAACTAGCCTCCCCAACGCTGCCTAAACACTGTGCAGGACGAAATAAAGTCCTCACTCTGATTTAAACTGGAGTCCACTATACAATCTGTTCGTTTTCTTACCATATAGAACGCATGGGCTGTCAAAACCAGGAATTCCAAATTCTTTTACTGCCCCAAGGCTGCCCTAGACACTTTGCCTGCAACAGCCTTTACAAATGATCATTTACCCCTTAGACAAGCTGTCTTGATTAATTTATGATCTGAGACGTTATTAATTTATTGCTCAGCTTTGTGTAGTGACTTGTCTTAATAAGGCCAGCAATTAATCACAGCTCTCTGCTCTGAGTCCCAATTTAACTTCCTTTTATGGTTTTACACATATGCATGAGTTTGAAACAATAGAACAACCTAAAAGGATATATGAAACCCCAAATTGGCCTTTTATATGTTCAAAGAGGGCAGCAAACCCAATTTAAAAGGGAATCTTTTCATCTAATTGGAAATGGCTGTGGCTAAGCTCTATGTGTTTGCATGCACTGGGGCTAGTTTGCAGCATATCCAAGGAGAGGCAGAGAGGCCAAGAACTGAGAGCAAGCAAGCCAGTGAGTAGGCTGGTCCTGAATCTAGCTCCAGCCGACAAATAAACAAAAAGCCAACACAAGCACAAAAGTTAAAGAGCGAAGTATCAACAAAGGCATACATGTCAAATGCCAACTGAGGGCTCTTTCTTGTACATTTTCTGCATTTGTTTACCAAGCTGAAGGAAGGGAACATTGGCAAGCCCACTCATTCCAATCTTAAATGACTTTTAAAGAAACAAAAAACGCAATCCCCTTTAAAATGGCTCTAGATGCACCGTGATCGATGTGAGATCATTATGTGAACTAAATAAAACACTCGGAGGACTGACGGCCTCTTAGAAGATGCCAAGGATCTTGCTGTGATGTCAAGCCACAGGAACTCCTTGAGCCTGTCTCAGGCACACAGGCAGGCACAGCGTCTAAGTGCTTGGGCCTCATTTCCCACTCCTGAGTTTGGCACTGGGCAGAGCGGAATTGTGTCTCCCCACAATTTGTATGTGGAAGCTTCAACTCTCAGTGCCTGAAATCAAGGCTATTCTTGGAGCCAGGATCTTTATGGAGATGCTTAAGGTATCGAGTAGTCATTGGCTCAAGCCCTGCTCTAATACAGCTTGCTCTCATCCTCCACGGAGAGGGAAGCTGGAAAGATCCTGTAGCCTCAGAAATCAGGCTGATCTTGGACATCCAGCCTCCAGAGCCACAGGAAATGGGTTTTTGTTGTTTAAACTGGCCAGCTCGTGCAATTTTATTATGGGATCCCTAGCGAACTAAAGTATCCAGTTTCATATGGGTCTTATATTTATGACTGAAACTCAGGAGGACCATGGTTAGAGGTGGGAAGGCATATATGTTTATACTGAGTAAGTGTCACCGTCATCTGGGGAGCCACAGGGAGCACGGTCCTAGCTACAATGTAGTTAATATTGGCTACAGTGGCTCAGTCAATGGCCAGGTGGAAGTCAGACCCTTAAGGTGGGCTTTCCATTTATAGGTCAAGAGGAGATAATTATGTATGAGATTAGACACTCCTCTCAATTCCCTACCCAGAAAAAATGGAGTCAGCACAACGAAAATGGACTCCTGGGGGGTGGGGGGTGAGGAGGAATGTAACTTGATCTGAACAAAATATATATGTATTTTGATCCTAGTTCTATTTTGATAGTTAATAATCCACCATTGTAATGGACATTCTTCACAAGGTCCGCGTCTTTATAGGGAAAAGTTAATGTACCTTTTATGTTAAACCTAGCATGACTTTTTCTCCAAGGAGTGACTCAGGAACCCAGGACCCCTCTGTCTTATGATGGGGCTGTGAGGTCACTATGGCCAAGGGGAGATGGAGAGAAGGAGGGAGAGAGAGAGAGAGAGAGAGAGAGAGAGAGAGAGAGAGAGAGAGAGACCCCATTTGCAAATGCCTTAGCCCAGATGGGACAGGAAGATGTGAGGGAAAGGCAGGAGATGTCTCAGAGCCCATGAGCATTCTGATTGGCTTACATGGCCTCTGCCCCATCTTGTACGTTTTCATCCCTCCCAAAACCCAATGATAAGGACTCACATAGCAAGTCAAGCTTTAGCTTTGTTTTCTCCTATAGAGACTGGGATGTTGTGGTCACGTGGCTCACACTCATTGGTACATACATGATAGAATCAGCTGGGAATTTTGATATGCTCTCCGATATCTAGACTTGATGGGGGATTTTTTTTTTACCCTCAAAAGCCTTATCTTTAGTTTTATTTGATTTCTGAATCACTCTGAAAATCACTGTGAAGAAAGAGTGGTCAGTGTCTTATAACACTTAAAGAGATTCCCTGTAGGTACAGATGCCTGGCTTTAAGATGTGGTGTTGGACTCATTTTAAAGTTAGTATGTTGTGGAGATGGACCTTGCCTGGTGTGTGCTTTGCCTGACAGGGAGAAGTTAATGCACCTCACATGCCTCAAACAGATTCCCTCCAAATTTCAAGGAAGCAAATCCTGAAGCAAAGTGATAGCCCACAACTTACCTGGTGGGATTTTCCCAAACACTCCAGAAAAGGAGACACTGCCCCCAAGATATCATGTGGCTCATAAACTCTGGACTTCATCATACTAGATGGTCAGCAGAGGTCTGCAAAAATACTGGAGCCAGGAGAGGTCACTGACCCCAAACAAATCAGAGCCCGGCCTTCCCCTCACGGCTGACATTGCTTCTCTGGCCCAATTGCACTGTGATGGATGAACATTTTAAAATCATTACTGTTTCTGAACCATGCACTTTGGTTTGGGCCCAAGACTACTCAGCCCTTTGGTTTAAACACTCAATAATGTCAGCATCACAGGGACTTGACTTTGCAAGAATTATTGAGAGGCACGTTCAGATGACTCAGTGCACAGAGCTCCTGACCTGGGCGACTCGCCCTTGATTTGACCTTGTCTTCAAGAACCTTCCCAGAGACAATAGGGAAACCTCAAATATTCAGACTAATTGTGTGGTGGGGAAGGATAGAAACCAGATGAAAGTAATGGAAAGTCTGAGTTATAAAAGAGAGTAATAAGGACCATCCCATCTTCTCCAGCCGCATTCAAATGGGGAGTGTCATACTAAAAGGCAAAGGCTAGAGGCATGCTTGCAGACACCATTGCTTGTATTGGTGCCAGTCAGTGTTGAGGTCTTATCTGCAGTGATCTGAAGGAAAATGAGAGAAGCCAGAAGGGTGGAGAGATTTGTTCACAGGGCTAGATGTATTTAGCTTTCAGTGTTTTGTATTATTTAATTCCTACACTTTTAGTTCATCTTTCTTTAGTAAAATGGTGATGAGCTGTATTTTTAACCATGTAAACACTTGGCCAGAGTGCTTTAAAAATTTTCACTCATCTTAGAATCTAACAGTGTTGGGCTACTGTCCCTAGAGACATACGATCCTTGTCAGAAAGTGATGGGTAAGAAGTATTCGTGATTTGCTAAGTATTTGTATATTCATGCCTGATGCTCCAGAGGTTGGAGAGGACTTTAAAGGCTTCAAGGGCATTGCTCAGTGGGCTCTGTGATCAATCAGACTTCAGTTCCAAGCCTGGTCACATCACGGCAGTGTGAGGACTTGGACAAGCCATGTGACATCTCTGCATCTCTCTTTCCTTATACATCAAATGGGCACAACGTCAGCACAGCCCCAGCCTCTTAAATCTGTATAAGTTTGTGCATGAGAGTGAGAACACACACGCCATGGTGCCTGTGAAGAGGTCAAAGTGCAAGCTGACCTGCCTTGCTTGAGATAGGATCGTTGGCAGCTTGCTGGTCTTACCCCAGGCTAGTCGGCCCACAAGTTCCTGGGCATTCCCCTGCTTCCACTACCCATGTCACCGTAGGATGGATGGCATTAGAGATGCATACCACCTCATCCTCCTCTATGCAGGCTTGGATGATCAGAACTCAGGCGCTCACACATGCGTGTGAGCCCTCTCACCAACCCATGTTCCATGAACTTAACATAATATGAGCTATAAACATGAAGTCACAAGCTCAAGGAGCATTCGTTATTAATATCATCAATACTATTATTAGTAAGTGGATAACTGACTATCTTCAGGAACTGGCACCTGTAAAGTCAGGCCAGTTTTTAGATTGTCAAAGGTAAAGTGTTGGGCTGTTTTGCCTGGTTTTACATTCTGCAAAAGCCAAGGGACAGAAGCCTTCTGGGCCTCCCCCCAACCCCCGCCCCGTGCTGCCTTGGGTCTGAACAATGCCATTCAGGTGATCTTCACACAGCTCAACACACAGCAGACACACTTGTAAAATTGCAGACAGATGGGAAATGCAGAGCGTTCTCATCTCACAGCTTTCGGCAGACTCTCGGGGGAACTTAAGCACACTAAGTTTGTCTGGCATTATTTTATCCTTGAGGAAATTAATGTCTAATTGGCTGAAGTGACAGGGGACAATGGAGTTAAGAAGGAGAAGGGTCGAGTGACAATTGAGTCTGCGTTTAAGGCTGTAATTCTTTGTAATTCTTCACCTTTAAGTAACAACACGGATGGACAAGCTAATGTTCTTCCCATGGCTGAAACACATAAGCACCTATCTGCCACCAAACGTGGAACAGAGTTCAACTTGGGGATGCAGTTGGGTTTTCTGTGGTGCTCAGCACTGTTCACTGCACAGAGCTCCCCATCCTTGATGACCTTTGACCATCTTCCTTCCTCCACCATCCCCCAACCATCAGTGACCTCAGGTTGTGTATCACCAGGCTCTGGGATCACTCCTGATGCTCCTCTACCAAGTTTCACTTCTTCCCTTGTTATTGTTGTTGTGCTGTTAATTGGGGTTTCTACCCCACTGTTGATCATTCAGATAAAAGACACAAAACCTTTACATTTATAATAAGCCTTAAAGAGCATTAAGAGCTGGGCAAATATCAACCCTCTATGGCTATTCTGTCCACGTCCCTGTCAGCGACACGGAGTTATCATTTGCCACATTCCACTCTTACTCCAATTAGCCAGCCCTCAGGGCCATGTTTTCATGATTACACAGCATCTCCTCCTCTCTCCACCTTCTGTCTCTTTTTGTTGTTTCTGATTCAGAACCCAAGCCTGGGAACTGAAGCTCTACCTACCTCTCTTCTGTCCAGCTATGGGCTATAGGCATCTTTATTGATCAATCAGGGATAACCTGACCGACCAATCAAGTCTACATAGCATCACTTGGTATACATGGGCGTCTCCTCATCCTTGAGGCAACCAGGGCCAGTATTTAGCATGACAAGACACAGCAACAGACCAACCTCAACATTCCCTGCTAACCCAGAGGAACTCCATCTGGTTTTGCTCAGCACTGTACCCCAGATCTTGGCACAATACCCTGAAACATCACAGGTCTCCAATAAATCATTCAAATAAAGGCATGGATAGTTGGATGGATGAGGCACTCATACTATTAGCTTTGCTCCCTGAAATTCCAGGATTATCGTCTGCGATGGTTAACAGTGATTGCTAATTCCACAGGATCTAGAATCACACAGGAGAAAAGCCTCTGCGAGAGCCTGTGAAGGATGGTTTAGGTTAGGTTAGCCTCTGCATTCCTGTACGAAATGTTATCTAGATGATGTAAATTAAGGTGGGAAGACCTACCCTGAATGTAAGTGGTACCATTCTCTGCAAAGGAGTCTTAGACTGAGAGAGAGAGAGAGAGAGAGAGAGAGAGAGAGAGAGAGAGAGAGAGAGAGACCTGAGCATAAACAGTCATATAGTCATAGTCACTGCTGTCTGCTTTCTGACTACAGACAATGTGTGGCTAATAACCTCAAGCTCCAGTCACCATGACTTCCCTGGGATGCTGGACTGTGTGTGCCCTTGAGCTGTGAGCCAAAAAAGAAACCCTTCTACCCTTAAATTCCTTTCACCAGACATTTGATTGCAGCAGCTAGACGAGCATCTAGTAAAGCGTCCTTGACATTGGTAGCATCCTTCTTATTCCCAGTCCCTTACTCACTAAGGCTGGCCTGGCACTCACTGTGAAGCTTAACTACCATCCTGTACCAAGATACATCTTCTTTGCTCACCCCAAAACACATTCATGGGTCGATCATGTACCCTATTGATTAAACGTAAGCATAGCAGGACTTTCACCAACCCACCAGCTATGTAAATATTGACACAGAGTCTTATTAATGTTTAAAGTTTAGGTCTTTAGCTTGGGCTTACCTTCCAACTACACTAACCTGACTAATTCTGGTCCAAATCCTGCCAGGTAGCCAGGTCTATCTCTCTACTTAGCTCTGTTTTGTCTTTTTTTTTTTTTTTTTTTTTTTTTTGACCACTGTGTCTGCTGATGAATCTCCTGCTTCTGAGTTCTTCTCCCAGAAACCCTGTCTCTCCATGGAAGTTATAACCCCTTCTTCCGCCTCAGCAATTGGCCATCAGATCTTTATTTAATCCTCTAGACGAGGAAGGAAGAGTGTTTACAAACTATGAGGCCAGTGTTGAGCCATAGAAATAGCAACAGCAAGATCCGGCTAGTGCTCAGCTCCCTGCTGGTTGAGCATTCGCCTATTGAATACACAGAGACAACCTTCACACAATAAACAAACTGTTAAGGGCCCCAACATGTAAGGATCTTTCTGAACACCTACGCCAAGTGCCATCACAAGATCACAGATGACTCAGAAGGCTTCTGCCCTGTTTGAAGGCTGTTCTTCCATAGCGCCAGTCCAGTGTGGCTTTCAGCCTGTGGACAACAAAACTCTCAACCTGGGGTGGCAGGTTCGAGAGGAGAACACCCAAGGTTGGAAAGTTTAAATGCTGGGATACACAGGGTTTGCTGTTCTGTTGTTTGCTTGTAAGTGACCTGTCTAAGGACCTGGGTTTTGCTGAGCTGAAGTCAGGGTTAAGGCCCAGAGAGATAGGGGGCAGACAAGGTCTTGCCAACCTGGATTTTCTTCAGCTTGGGGCATGGAGACCTATTCCTAAGGCAGCATTAGCTTCACACCTCATTGTTTGCTCCAGGTCACCAACAAGCTATACTCTCATCCCCTTCCCACTCCAGAGTGCCCCACGTCTCCCATCCGGGAATGTGTGGTGGTTTGTATATGCTTGGCCCAGGGAGTAACACTATTTGGAGGTGTTGCCTTGTTGCCTTGTTGGATTAGGTGTGGCCTTATTGGGAAAAAATTGTGTCACTGTGAACTTAGAGACCCTTCCCTAGCCACGTGGGAACCAGTCTTCCCCTGTTTGCCTTCTGAACAAGATGGTAGAACTCTCAGCTCCTCCAGCACCATGCCTTCTTGGATGCTGCCATGCTTCCCGCCATGATGATGTTGGACTGAACCTTAGAACCAGTAATCCAGCCCCAATAAGATGTTGTCCTGTATAAGAGTCACCTTGGTCATGGTGTGGGTTCACAGCAGTAAAACCTTAACTAGGACAGTGTTTACCCTCAGGACACATGCTCCTCTCAGCACCAATGGAGACGCCATTTTGCAGAACAGCTGTGTTGTTCACTTTGCTTGCTTGATAAGACCTCCATCCCATGAAGCTTCTTGAACAAAAGTGTCCAGTGGGCCTTGGCTCAGACCCTAGGCCTGCTTCCCCCAAAGGCCCTGTGTGTATGTAAAATGTAGGTGCATGTAACAATAAAAGGTAAAATCCCAGGGCACAGATATGAAAGTTGTGAACAGGAGGCACCATAACCACAGGGCAGCAGCATCACCTCTGCCCAAAGCCTGGTGGCCCTGAAAACCCATTGAGGACATTTAGTAAATTGGGAGCAGGACAGAGCAAAATATAGCCCCAATTCCAAATTTTGCTGGAGTGATTATGTTGTGGAAGATATTAAAAAAAAATCGAACCGTCATGTTCCTGCACTTGAGCCTCTGTTTCAGCAGCCTGGCCGGCCATGCACTGGCAGGCAATGGCTGACCTGTTTTTATCTCATGGAGATTCTGGCTCTGAAGTCCACACTCTCTCCACCCAGCTCACTAGGTTCCTACTAGCGAGTAGCTACTGGCCCTGTGCTTCAAATCCCCCATGGCCTTTGTGGAGCACCTCAGGCAAACCCACGCTTGGCCGCTGTACCTTTCTCTCTTGGACCTAGACAACCCAACGTGAAGGAAAACACAACACAAACTTAGTTCAGAAACAATGGTAACTCAGTCTCTGGGTGCAACAACTAAAACCTAATCTTGTAAGCCTTACTAAGATCTGATCCCTCTGGTGGCGGGTCCTTGTGGATCTGCCGTGATATTGGGAAACTCTAGCTGCTACATCTTACCCCTCTGCTGTCCCTGTCCCAAAAGAGCCTCACTCTCTCCTGCTTCCTCTCTTCCACCATCCAATTCAGAAGTCCCATCTACTCTCCCAGTGATTGGCTCCTTTATTCATTAGGGGATTGGTTCATAAGAACAACACCAGGCCTATCTACAACATAATTATCTTAGATCCTTTAAGAAAAAAAATAAGTAGTTCTGTTTTTAGGAAAGCAGTTTGCTTGAGCTCCCGGCCATCGGTGGGTGTGATGTAGACATGCCAGACTTCACTCAATGGACACTGGCCCAAAGAACAGATGGCATGAATGCTCCAGACTGCTTGATAAAGGGGTCAATGTCTTACCTGGAGTTTCTATTACAATTAAACACCATGACCACAAGCAAGTTGGGGTAGGGGAGGGGGATTTGTTTGGCTTATACTTTCATATCACTATTCGTCATTGAAGGAAATCAGGACAGGAACTCAAGCAGGGCAGGAACCCTGAGGCAGGAGTTGATGTAGAGGTCATGGAAGGGTGCTGCTTACTGACTTGCTCCCCATGGCTTGCTCATCCTGCTTTCTTATAGAATCCAGGACTACCAGCTCAGGGATGACACCACACACCAGGCTGGGCCCTCTCCAATCAATCACTAATTAAGAAAATGCTTTTCAGTCTGGCCTACAGCCTGATCTTATGGAGGTTTAATCAGATGGAGTCAACCTGCAGCAGGAACGGTGAGGCAGGAAGATGGTGAGCTTGGCCCTCACTATGTAGCTCAAGCTGGCTTTGAATTCCTCAGGCTTCTTGTTCTTGTTCTTGTTCTTGTTCTTGTTCTTGTTCTTGTTCTTGTTCTTGTTCTTGTTCTTGTTCTTGTTCTTGTTCTTGTTCTTGTTCTTGTTCTTGTTCTTCTTGTTCTTCTTGTTCTTGTTCTTGTTCTTGTTCCTGTTCCTGTTCTTGTTCTTCTTGTTCTTGTTCTTCTTGTTCTTCTTGTTGTTGTTGTTCGTTCTTCTTCTTCTTCTTCTTCTTCTTCTTCTTCTTCTTCTTCTTCTTCTTCTTCTCCCCCCCCCAACCGAGTTCCAGAATTACAAACATGTGCCACCACCCCTGGCTCATTTCGTGTGTGTGTGTGTGTGTGTGTGTGTGTGTGTGTGTTTATTTTGAGAGGGTTTATAACCTGGCTGACCTGGAAATCACAGAGATCTGCCTGCCTCTGCCTCCTAAACACCAGCATTAGAGATGTTTGCCACCATGCCTGGGTCATTTCCGCCATTTTAAAGGAGCTCTCAAGCTCTCTCCCGAGTTTCTCCATTGTGGAGCGAGTTTTAGCAGCTGTTTGCCGATAGAGTTGTACTTCACTAATGCCCTAGACCCGGCAGGCACTTGGGAAACATTTGTTGAATGAATAACATTTTTCTGAGAGCATTGGTTATTTAAATCCCATCCCCTCTTTTACAGCCCCTTTCATTCCTATTTTCTCATTTTGTCCTCAAAACAGCTGTCTTGGGGTTGCCACTGTTGGGAACAAGGCATGATGGGGCACTAGAATAACAGTTTATCAGGTGGGGAGAAAACTGAGATGTGTTTGGATAAGGTCACTTGGACAAAGTTTGGAGAACAAGGTGAGTTCTGGAGCTTCTGCTAGTTTTCCGGTTCTTTTCCAGGCTGGCCGACCCTTAGGACCACAGCTGCCATTGCTGGAGGGTGGGTATGCTACGAACCAACTATTAGGCTAGGAGAGAGGGGCAAGAAGATCAAGGAATGCTATGCACGAATCTAATCTCACTATCATCATCCTCACTTCACAGAGGAGGAAAATTAGGACCACAGAAAGGAGGGAGGAAAGGAAGGAAGGAAGGAAGGAAGGAAGGAAGAAAGAAAAGAAGGACGTCAATGCTATGGCCAGGGTCGGATCCCAGACTGTCAGGCTCAAATCCATGTATTTGGCATAAAATTACTGCTATAAGATACAAGCTATGCAATTATTACTCATCAAAGGACAACCCCAATGTTGCAAAAACACTAAAATCAGTAAAATAAAATCATAAAGGAAAAAAAGAATATTTCCTTGGAGTACCAATAAGTAAATTTCTTGGTACACATAACTAGTAAATATAGGAACCGGGTGGAGTGGAGATGTTTTAAGGCTAACAGCTGGCCTCTGCTGTCTCTCAACCTTCTCCTTGTCCCTGTCACCCACCACTTCCGTCTGGCTTCTCCATCTCCCGCTATGGTCCCCACAGGCAGCACAGAGTAAAAGGAGCACGACCTCAGCGTCAGGTGTACCATTCCTAGAGAAATTTTCCGAAGAAACCAGAGTCCTTACCCTCAGAGCACATAAATGAATAACCTCAAAGCAGGATCCTGATTGGTTCCAGTTGTTCACATGCTCAACGCTGGGCCAATCACGTTTCAGTGGGCGGGCTTCAGATGGTCCAAGTGTTGGGCACGCTTTCATGACTGTGGTTGAGTTGGCCCTGTAACACGCCTTCTGAACTATGGGCCCAGCTCCCCACAGGGCACTGGAAGGTGTAACTACAACAGGCTGGTGTGATGAGGGACAGCCTGCGGCTCCGGTGGCGCAGAAGCCACACAGGTCGGAGTCAACTTTCATCCAGCCTTATTTGTATTAAGTTAAACAGACCTTTCCTCCTGGTTGCACACACAAAGCATGAACACACACACACACACACACACACACACACACACACACACCACAGGGGGGGGTGTTGAAGGGAGATGTCCCTAAAGCAGCCGATGTAGCCTGCGGTACAAAGCACACGCTCTCTACAATGTTTACTGCTGTGGCGGCTGTCACGTGACCTCGGCACACTGTATTCCGTACCTTCAGCACAGCAGGAAGGAGATGCCAGCTTCAGAGTGGGAGGTTAACACCGACACAGCTGGGGCACCAAGCACATTGGAGCCAGCAAGTCTGGCTATGATAAGGTGGAAACTGGATTTGCTCTGTAAGCCTGTTCCACGCCTGAACCCTCTCCGTGGAAAATCAATATATACCCGGTGGGACCCTGCCCCTGCTGGTGCCCCCTCGATGCCCCCCCCATGTAAGCTACTGGCTCCCTTCAACATTTGCTACAAACTTACCATCTATGATTAGCTTTCGCATTATTTAAGGACGCTAGCAACATGTATGCTTCAGCTGAGAGAAAGTGATTTCTCACTCTTTGAATGACAGTCACGTCTTTTGCAACCTCCTCTGCTGTTTCGATCTACAGACACTTTTTGAAACTTCAGCCTTAACACTAGCCCGTACATACCACCTAAATCACAGGCTGTGAGAAGCGCCAACAACTACACCTTAGGATAACCGGTTAAGGTGGTCCCGGAAGATGCCTTAAACCTGTAGAGGTGCCTCAAGGGAGGGCATGCCGCTGTCTCCTGGGTCCAGCCTCATCTTAAATAACAGAGTTTTATCAACATCTCCTCTGAGGCAGACCAACCCCATTAGATCTTCGTTAGATCTCTGAAGCAGAATCTGACTTTAGGGTCCTAGATTCTGAGAGTAGCCAAAGCAATGAGATAAAACAAGACCCTCGGCTGCTTTAGGAAGTTTGTTTGGAGACTGTCTCCAACTTTACCCAATTTATTAATAATAGTACAAAGCGATGGAGGAGACTCTAGGCTGGGGGATGGGATGGACAAAGGTTTTTTTTTTGTTTGTCTACCAGTTTGACTGAGGGTCTAATTGGCCTGAAGTCACATGTACACATGTAAAGCTCCACCTTGATACATTCTGAAGTATGGATACATCCTTGAGACCGTGGCCACAGTCAATAAAAAGTGACTTGGTCCCAGAAGTTCCTGAGGGATGTTTAATGTCCCCCTTATCCCACTCTGCAAACATGTGGCTCCTTCCAACACAAACAAAGGCAGTGTTTATAATTAGAAGCAAATACTCTAATATACGTGAGGAAGGAGAGATGAACTGGGAGTGGGGTGAGGGGGGCAGCTTTTTCACAAGCCTGACTTTGGAGCCGAGGAGGCCTAACCACCCCATGGTGCAGGATACCTGGTTTCCAAGTTGCGGGTCTGCTAACCATGAGGAAACTTGGAGCAGGGGATGAGTGTTCTTTGAGGATTTCTGAGCACTTCATAAAATAGGCTCATCCCATTGGGAGGGGGCCCCATAGATCTCTATATTACAAACAGATGGGGAGGCGGTGTATCTGGGCTTTCCAGCTCCTTTGTGCAGTCCCCCAGAAAAACGTGCAGGAAATGGGGAGTTATAAAGATTCACCATCTTTGATTTCTGACTTCAGCGAGGCCTAACTGTCCTGATAAAGCTCAAACATGCACTTAGAAATTAAAGGGGGGAGGGGCTGGAGCTGAGAAACCAGCCACCCTCTTGGGAGTCCTGCAGCTTCGGGGCGCTGGGTCCCTCCGGAGGGACTGAAAGCTTACGGAAGGTTTTGGCTCCTCGGGAGGAAGGAGTGTTCGCCAGATTGTCTTGCAGCAGGCAACGCAGGAAATTATCCATCAGGTGGGAGAGGAGGAGGCGGCAATTCCATCCAGATGAGCCACGGTCAGAAAAATGGAGCGTTGAGCTTGCACAGATGAAGCAAAGAAAAATGCAAACAAGTGGGATGGGCTGAGTCCGGGATGAAGGATTGTTTGCGAGAATTGAAAAAAAAAATGGCGACTGCACGGATACCTGAACCTCAGGTTTGATTTTTTTTTTTTATTTTGTTTTGTTTTCTGTAACTCTACTACAAAGCACTGGTTCCCATCTCCCAAATTCCTCAGAAGTCTTGAGGTGGACTTAAGAGAGGAAGGAGAAAGACTGCGATAGAAGATCTCTCAATCAGGAGAGGGGCATAATCCGAACTCGTTGAAATGGATTCGGTGTGACAGAATCTAAATAAACAGAGTCTCTATCTGTCAGGCGTGAAAGGGCCCTGCTAGACATGGAGCCTCTTCACCCGATAGCAGAGATGTCAGCAGGGACTCTTATCACGAGGCTTAGAATCAGAAGTCGGTGGAAAGCAGCAGATAGCCAACACACGCCAGATAGGATCTGGAGACAAATTCGGCCATCTGATACTCACTCTCTTTTCTTTCCATTTTTCCTTTTCTCCATAAAAGCTCAGAAGTGTCTGTGAGAAAATACAGTGGGAAATTAAAAAAAAAAAAAACAACAAAACAAAACAACAAAACACTAAACTAAAAGAAAAAGTTGTACTCTGTAAAAAAAAAAAAAAAAAAAAAAAAAAAAGGCCCTCCCCCCCCACCCCCAACGTGGACATAGAAAACTAGCCTCAGCTCAACCTGAGCATTGCTGGTCCAGATTTAAAGCTCAAAAGCCTCAATTTGGTGTAGCCTTGCTTCTCATTGTGTCAGGAGCTCTCTCAGCCCTGGGGGAGCCAGGCATGGACACCCACCCGGGGGACGTCACCACGGGGACATCAGAGACCTGACTGCTGAGGGGATGGACAGTCACATTCCATTTTTCTCAGAGGAGGAAGAGAAGGATGCTGAGGGAAGCACCCTGTTAAGCACCCAGTTTACCCTCCTTTTTCATTACACCACAGTCTCCCGCCATGGCCTATGATAGACCGTGAGTCCGTCGTAATGTCGTCAACTAACACTTCTGCGTCGGGTAGCTTAGCTCTGGTATCTTATTATCATGATCAGCCTGTAGCTACACCTTCTCCAGATCAGTGCTTTGGGGCTGTGGAGTCAAAGATACCTATACCCGTGGCTTCTTAGAATGGCTCCTGACAAGCTGAGGCCTCTCGCTCACGCAGTGCCACCGCCCCGAAAGCTCTGGCAAGCTAACTCCTTGTCTTCTGCTCACCCGCTGCCGTGAAGGTGGCTCCTCTTTGTTCTTCTCGCCCGAGTTCTCTAACTGCGGGAGAGCAAGTTTTCACGTGTGTATTATTTTAATTTTTAATTTGCTCACCATTCATGCAGTTCTATTATTCACGGTGGTACTTATCTTTCTCCTCCATAAGAATCCTTTAAATAAAATAGACTTTGTCACCTCTGAATACAAGGCGTTCAGTGCTTCAGAGTTTGCCACTTTTCCTTCATAGTTTCTCTGCACACTGTTCATGTGTATGATGTGTATGTGTACATCATACATCATACATGGGGGGGGGTTAACGTATGCAACCGTGTGCATGTGAAGGTAAGAGGTCAACCTTGAGTGTCAATCCCTCTGGCGTTCTTCACCTTGTGTCTTGAAACAGGCTCTCCCATCGATCCCAGAGCTCACTGGTTAGCCGTGCCTTGCCGGCCAGCGGGCTCCTGAGAGCCACCTTTCTTTGCCTTTCCAGCACTGAGTTTACGAGTTCATACTCACATACCTCATTTGTCTTTTACAAGGCTTTGGGGATCAAACTCAGGCCCTTACCCTTACACAGCAAACACTCTCTGACTGGACTATATCCATACTGCCCACGATACACCATTTCCAGATTGTTTTTTTAGAAAAAGACTTCTGACTGTGTAATCATGCTTACAACGGTCCCTTTATCTGTGTGTCCGTCCCTCAGGAGGAGGTGATGGCTTTTCGATGAAACTGTGAGCCTGGATTCATCAAACTCTGTGACTGTTTGGTTTTTGTTGCCGTTGTTTAGAGTTCCAGGACTGGTGACTGGGGCCCCACAAGCTGAGTAAATACTCCATAATTGAACTATATATGAAGACCTTTTAAAAAAATTAAAGAAGCTTCCTATGCTGAATTTGGTCCCACTCTATAGCCCAGACAGCCCTCAAGATCACAATCCTCCTGCCTCAGTCTTCTCAGTATCTGGGATTACAGGCTATACCACTACACCTGGCTCCTCAGGTATTCTTTCTTTTCTTTTCTTTCTGTTTTTTTTTGGGGGGGGTGTTGAGACAGGGTTTCCCTGTGTAGCCCTAGCTGTCCTGGAACTCACTCTGCTAGCCTTGAACTCAGAAATCCACCTGCCTCTGCTTCCCAAGTGCTGGGATTAAAGGCATGCGCCACCACGGTGGTGTTCTTGATACAAAAGGAGCAGGTACAGTAAAGAGGAGTAATAGATGAATGTGGTGGGACAAGATCCCATAATGCTTTGCTACTAAAGTTGACTGACTATTGTAAGACAAGTCCAGCGAAGCCCAAACACACAGTGATGCCTACATGCCTGCCGCTGCTTCGTCTCAGCGCACAGGCCCCTTTGGATCCGACCATTGAGAGCAGGCAGACTTGTAGGACAAATTCACTCCCCAAGGTCCTTCCTCACCCTTCAGTACCTGATATGCCTGTGTTGTTTTGGCTTTACTTTAAGACAATGTTGTTATGCAGCCCAGACTGTACCCAAGCTCACAATCCTCCTGCCTCAGCTTCCAGAGTGTTAGAATTCCAAGACAGTGCCTTCGAGTCATCTTTGTGTAGTCACAGTCCCAGTGATGTTGGTGGAATGATGAATGCAGAATGTGGAATAATGTCTCACTGCATATTTCTCAGAATGCATCCCCCTCGCTAAGCAGTGCAGAAGCATATGTTTTGTTGATAGACATACTATACATAGTTTTTGATACTTATATAGGTAAAATAGTGATTAGGTAGACTTGGCCAGTTAGTAGTTCATTCATCTATGATTTAGTGATTGGTTCATCAATGGGTATATGACCTAAACTCAACCAATACAACTCAGTTCCTAAACTTACACTGTCATTGTTGGAAAAACAGCAACCATCCACTGTTTCCACTAGGCAGACAGCAGGGACAAGTGAGCTGGGACTTTTGGTTGTTCTCTTATGTTTCCACGGATAGCGCACACCTGAATGAAATTAGCCCAGGAACTAACAAAGAGACAAAAGTGACTGAGTCCTGATGACAGGACAGACTGCCCCTGAACTGAAATTGGCTTCCTTATGAACTATTTCTGTAGCCAATAAAACTCCCTTTTCTACCAAAGTCCACGGGAGATCTCATCACCTGGCCAGTACTTCTGAGACTGACAACTTCCTATGAACTTTGGATACCTTGGCAAGGAGCCAAGAGTGGAAGTCTTAGGGTCTTCCCAGTGTGGAAGTCTTAGTCTTTGCATCCGGGTGGAGCTTCTCTTTCCAGTAACTGCTTTCAGATCTGTGGGCTAGTCACCTTGTCTGTGTGGGTTCACTTGTCTTGCTGATAGAAGAGACTATTGGGAGAGAGAAACTCTAAATGTGCCTTCTAAGGCTCTATGTCTTGGCTCTGGGATAGCGTTGTGTCAACACTTCAAGTTAATCTCAGGGTCTGTCTCCAACTGCCAGCTCCACCACCTCAAGACAAATGACACTAATTTATTTTAAAAGTTGAAAGGCAAATCCAAAGAAAGACAGCATGCTTTAAGGAACCGGAGGCTAGGCACGACTATCTGAAACATTGCAAGGATATGGATTCTTCCGGAAGCGCGTTAACGAGGAGAGTGATGTATTAATTCATCAACCACTGTAGCCATTGTATAGATTAGTAACAAATATTTTGTTGTAAAAAGGTCTGCTCCTCCAGTTTTGCTGAGCTAAAGTAAACGAAGACCCTCGTTATGTCAACAGATGACAGTGCTCAGAAGTGATGTTGCTGGCTGGGAGGAAAGGGGTAGAAAGGTTGGCCCCGCCCCATCTGATTCTCCTTCCTCTGATCACCATTATTTACCTTGATGAGTTAGCAATTCTTGGAACACCAGAGAAGGTCCTGGAATGGTCTGTCCAAAGCACCAATCAACTGTTCCATTCTCTCTCAAACTCTTCATGGACCCCTATGCCTCCAGGACAAAGTTCAAAGCCATCGGGGTGGCAGGAAAGCCCTTTGTGGTGTGAGCCTTCATCTCCTCCCTCCTCCATCCTTCCTCCTCCCTCCTTTGCATGCGAACGTTCCATACACTGGGCACTTGAGGAATACTGTACATTAGTTTTATTAACAATTTCCTAAGATTATATTCCTGGCCCTGAGGTGCTGCTCCGAGTCCATCCTCACCTTCCTTGACTCTGTCTGTGTTCATTCCTCTTGGATAGCCCTTGCTGGACTCATTTCATAGGCTCCTGGTTTGTCAACTGGTTGAGTGAGACCAACAGGAAGTATGGGTAAAATCACTGCAGCAGCAGGATGGGTAGAAAGAAAGGAGACACCAGGCTATTTTTGCTCTGTGCTGACTTAAGTGGATTCTACAACAGTACCCAGATATCTGTGGGAGCATTAGCTCTTGACAAGCAGCCCCACCATGACTTCCGGACACTACACCCGGAAGGGTGGTAGCTTCCTGCTGATGTTAATCTTTATGTGGCCTCATTGCCCTGTGTTTCAGTTCCAGCATCTCTCTCTAGCACATGGTCTTAGCAATCCCTCATACTGTGGCAACTGAAGAAGTATCTGTAGAGACCTGACGGATCCAGAGAGCATTCAGGCACACAACAGCCTTGGCTTTCCCTACAGCTTCGAGGCCAGCTCTTAGTCGTAGATTAGGATGCTGCTTTACCATTGCTTCCTCTTTGAAGTTGTCTGAGTTTCTACATCCAGCTCATCCTGAAAAGGTGGAGTGGTCACCCCCATACACCTTTCATAACAAACAGGGTGTTTTGTTTGTTTATTTGCTTTGAGACAGCGTCTCTCTAGACAGTCTTTTGTGTCCTGGAACTCTATATAAACAAGGCAAGCCTCAGACTTACAAAGATCTTCCTTGCCTCTGCCTTCTGATCAAAGGTATGTGCCACCACACACAGCTAACTCTTGGAGTTTGGGTTTATATTACTTGTAGCTAAACACATTTCTAGTGAACAGAGTATGCTATTTGAGGGTAATCTAGTTTTCTTCTATTTTATTACCCTACACAAAGAATGACATAGTCATAATAAGATCATCTAATATCTCTGGCTAATTCAGTGAGCCCAAAGGAAAATGGTAGACTGCTGGATAGGATAGTCAATTTTATGTGTCAGCTGAGCCAGTCTATAGTACCCAACTATGGAATAAAACACCATTGTTGGGGAAGTGCTTTTGGAAGACACTCAATTTTAAATCCATAGACTTTAAGTAAAGCAAACTATTTAGTATTATTAGTATAGTGATTAAAGCAAATTATTCTCTCCCAATGTGGGTGGGCCTCATCTAATCACTTAGAGACCTGAGGAGGAAAATAACTTGGCAGTTTCTGCAGAAAGAGTACTCTGTCTGAACCCCAACTCTAAACTTAAGCAACACTGTCATCTCTTCCGCAGATTTCTGAGCTATGAGCCCATCCCAAGGATTTTAGACTAACCAGCACCACAGTCACGGGAGCCAGTTCCTTAATGTAAGTCCATCCTGGGCTGCCACACACATACCCTGTCGATTTTGCTTCTTTGACTAATACACTGGGTTAAGGAAACTCAAAGAAAGATTGAGCTTTTAACAGGAAGTAAAGATCCATTGCGATGTGTGTGCCTTTGTTGAAACAATTAAGGATTAGCATTTCAACTTTCATTTTACACATGCTTATAATTATTCTTTGGCTATCTTGAATAGAGAGTCTGATAATTATCCATTTTCTCTTTGGAGCAAGGGGTAACCTATATTTCTTCCAGGGTTGAATTTACTCCCCTTAGCTCTAGCCTTCCCGTGCCCATGAATCCCATGGGTGGGGTCTTCACAGCCAGGTTTCCTTTAGATGCAGACAGGAATCTTTCGGCCATAGGCAGCTCGGATAACTGACTCTAGCCCCTCACCCAGAGATTTCTTTGGTGCTATCCGTAAAACTGGTGCCCTGCATTCTGCAGCCTAGAATCAAAGGCTGGGATGAGAGTCCCAGGAAGGAGTTAATTTATTATTAAATCCTGGCATGGGAATTGAGCATTTAGCTTCTGAGCATCTTGCTAGGCTGAACTATGGGCAAGTGCCATCATTTCTGAGCTGTTGAACAAAAGCTGTGTGGAAACACAAGTGTGTATCTGGTTCCCATGGGCTCCTCTGGTGACCGCAAGCGGTGGCCGGAGCTGCCTCGGGCAGAGTCAGTGTGTGCAGAAGGCCCTTCACCTCCACTTCTTGTCCTCCAGCCACAGATTCCTTCAGTTCATCCTCACCTCCGAGGCCATGTCCTCCTGAGAGGGAGTCAGGCAGACAGAAACTGCCTTCATTCTCCAATCTCCCTGTTTATGCAGATGGGGAGATCTGTCCCGAGGAACTCCATCTGTTTAAACTTTCATCTCGAGAGCATGGCAAACACTGGAGCCAGATCTGTCTCCTCCATCACCCCCTTAAGCTATTTCTTTCTACAGTTAAAAGGGCAGGGCAAAGCTGGGTGCTGAAATACACGGGCAGAGTGCTTCCTTGGCATATGCAAGGTCCTGGGTGCCGTCTCTGGCATCAGAAAAGAAAGACAATGCATCAGAAAGATTGTGTGAGGGAGCTGGGAATGAGAAAGGTAGTGCCTTGAACCCTGGCACTCAGAAAGAGAGGCAGGGGCATCTCTGAGGTTGAGGCTAGCCTGGTCTACAGAGTTCCAGGCCAGCCAGAGGTACATAGTGAGACCTTGTCTCAAAATAAAGAAAGAAGCAAGCAAGCAAGTAAGTAAGTAAGTAAGTAAGTAAGTAAGTAAGTAAGTTAGTAAGTAAATAAATTGTCTTAGTCGGGTTTCTATTCCTGCACAAACATCATGACCAAGCAGCAAGTTGGGGAGGAAAGGGTTTATTGAGCTTACACTTCCATGCTGCTGTTCATCACTAAAGGAAGTCAGGACTGGAACTCAAGCAGGTCAGGAAGCAGGAGCTGATGCAGAGGCCATGGAGGGATATTTCTTACTGGCTTGCTTCCCCTGGCTTGTTCAGCCTGCTCTCTTATAGAACCCAAGAATACCAGCCCAGAGATGGTACCACCCACAAGGGGCCCTCCCCCTTGATCACTAATTGAGAAAATGCCCCACAGGTGTATCTCATGGAGGCACTTCCCCAACTGAAGCTCCTTTGTCTGTGATAACTCCAGCCTATGTCAGGTTGACAAACAAAACCATCCAGCACATAAATGAATGAATGAATGAATGAATAAATAAATAGACAGACTACGTTGACAAACAAAACCATCCAGCACATAAATGAATGAATGAATGAATGAATGAATGAATAAATAAATAAATAAATAAATAAATAAATAGACAGACAGACTAGGGCCATTTGGGAGTCCACATGGAACATTCTCTGTATCTTTGTAGACAGTTTGCTGAGTTCTCTAGATTCTAACAGAGGGAAGGCCTGACCAGTGGGATGGCAGGTGTGAGTGAAGGGGCAGGATCACTGTAGTATAGGAATTGCCATCCCTGTCTGAAGACAGAAAGAAAACAAAACTCCAGGATGACAGAGATACCCTGTGGTTGAGTGACTTGTGTATAGAACATGGGTGGGGGCTGGAGAGATGGCTCAGCGGTTAAGGGCACTGACTACTCTTCTGAAGGTCCTGAGTTCAAATCCCAGCAACCACATGGTGGCTCACAACCATCCGTAATAAGATCTGACGCCCTCTTCTGGCTTGTCTGAAGATAGCTACAGAAACAAAAACAAAAACATGGGTGTTCTGTTGATGGTGCCTGCCCTGTATTATTATGTTGAAAGTTAAATGATAGCTTGCTGTGGCAACTCATGTTTGTCATCCTTCCTCCCAGAGACCAAAGCAGGAGAATTGAGAATTCAAGGCAGCTTGGGCTACATAGCCATAACCTGCCATTAAATACATGCATACATAGCCCATACATATGTATATGCATATACACATAGCCAGGTGCATGCAATAGCCTGTAGAAGATTCTCAAGGCTCTGTTCTCTTGCCCAGGCAGTTGTACCCTCCTGCTTCCCATCTCCTGGTTTCCGGACTCCTCCAGCTCACTTCCTAACTCTTTACGTAGGCCCATGTGGTGGAGAGGGACGAGTAGGCAGTGGATCCAAAGAGCCGTGTTACGCAACCATGTAATATAGCCCAGGCTTTGGGAAGTCTGACAAACTGAGATCTGTGTTTAGATTCCTAACCTCGCAGACATTTCAGAGCAAGAAGGACCTGGACATGTCCCCCAGATGGCCACAAATGGTTTCACTCTTGTGTTTGGTAAGGTTGCAGCTGCCACTAGAATACAGCTGTTTACAGAGTCCGGAAAGTGGAATGTGTGGGGAATGTCAAAGTCAGGGGGCCTGCTTCTCCCTCACTCAGGAAAGGAGAACGAGCAGCATGGCCTGATGGGAGGACATATCTCTGAGGTTCAAAAAGAATTCACGGAGGAACTGTAGAAAATTGAAGGCATCACTCCTGCTCAGGGGGGCCTAAGATGCCATGTATAATGGATATACTGGAGGGTCTCTTGGTTGTTGTAACAAAGGCGTAAAGCAGTGGCTCTCAACCTTCCTAATGCTGAGACCCTTTAATAGAGTTCCTCATGTTGTGGTCACCCCAACCAAAAGATTATTTTGTCACCACTTTACAACTGTAATTTTTGCTACTGTTATGAATTGTGATGTACCTAATTTTGGAGATTGAGGTTTGAAAGGGGGATCATGACCCATAGATTGAGAACCACTGGCTTAGAGTACTAGGCATGTAGTCCTCACTATCCTAGAAGCCAGAAGCCTAAATTCAAGATGGCAACAAAATCACTCAGTGTGAAGGCTCTAGGGGAGAATCCAGTTCTTAGTTTCTCTAGCTTCTGGAGGTTGTGATCTTCCTGGACCCGTAACTGTGTCACCTCATCTCTGTTCTATTATCAGTTCCTCCTCCTCTGTCTCAATGTTGCTTTTCCATCTCCCACAGGACCAACTATGTCTGTTAGATTTAGAGTTTGTCCAGAAGATGCATGAGATATAGTCTTCATTCCCAATTTGTTCACTCAACTAAGTCTACAAAGACATTTTCCACAGATAAATTTGCATTCACAGGTTCCAGGAATTAAGACATGGGCATCCCTTTTGGGAGAACCCATAGGAGAGAGAAGAAAAAGAGCAGATCAGAGTAGGAACCAGCTGACTACAGAAGATTTTGCCACCAACTAATCAGCTCAGCCCCTAACCAAATTTCTGGGTCAAAGAAAAATGCATCATTTCCGATTTTCAATCTCTGTGGCTATCAAAGATACAACTTTTACAGTGCAGGTAGTTATGATTATCGTGTAAAAAGAAGCTGAGAGGCAAACAACCTAAGACTCTTACATCATTGTTCTTTCTTCATGTGAAACTCAGTTATCATCTGTCCAGCTTCCACCCTTAAGGGCCCTACATGCAGAAATCAGGATGCTGAGGCTTCAGCCTTTGCATGCATATGTCAGGCAGGATGAAGGAAGAAAAGTGCTATGAACAAATGCTCTGTGCCTGCTGGACTGCTAACTTAAAGAGTTCTCAGGAGAGCATACTGCTTACCTCTCTCTAGTGAAAACATAGCTCCTAGCTGCAAGGGAAGCTGGGAAAAGGTATGCCTACATACAATATACATGTGATGTTCTCTTAAATAAAACAAGGAGTTCTATTAATGGGAAGGAGATGATGATGATGTGATACTGACAACTATACTCTCTACCACAGGGATTTAATGCTACCCAGGTTTTAGGGTCCCTGCGGCAGTCAGAGAACACAATTAACACCTCTAGTCTTATATTGGAACTAAAAACAACTGACATTTGATAATTGTTTAGCATGTGTCTGCTGCTAGGCATGGCCCATTATAGGTTCTCCAACCCTTACAACCACCCTTTGAGGTTGGACCTATTTTATCATTGCCCTTCATACATTAGAAAATTGTGGCCTGGGGAACTCAAGTCATTTGCTGAGAGTCCTATGTCTAGAAAGTGGCATAGCCTGAGCTCTGTGATTACTATATTACATGGCCACACTGCAGTAAGACCTTGATGAGACCTGAGGGGCTTCAGCTCTCTGTATGCTCTATTATGTGGGCATGAATACAAGAAGTCCATCTTTCCTCTTCCTACACCCATTAGACACCAATAATAACTTCATACTTCATCAACTAGTCCATTAAGACGTGTTCTAATCACCCCACTAGTTCACAGCCTCCCCAGACACTGACACTGGACCAGGAGCTCCTCACCGGTCACTGTGAGAACTGGCCCGTAGATGCTGAGCAATCTGCATTAGGTAGCTTTCCCAAGACCATGACAAACTATCTGATAGATGTAACCCAAGAAGGTGTTTACTTCACCAGTAACAGTTCCAGAAAGTTCAGCCCATCAGGTGAGAAAGGTGTGGTGGTGGGATCCTGTCACATGACTGAGCAGTGATGGTAGCCTCTCACTCCATGGGCTGGTCTGCCGTGATGGAGTGTGTCACTCACGTCCCTGCCTTTGCTGTCAGCCTTCTTTCCTTCCCCTCAACACGGCCCCTCTACTCTTGCTGTGCTTTTTAGGGTCTGCTCAGTCAGCATTGGTCTGCCTCATGCTTTTGTCTTTTGTCCTATACAAGGCTATGTGCCTTTTAGGACATGCCTATTTCAAAGGTCACTGGTGCATTTTTATAGTTCATTATGCACCCCAACTCACCCCATACCCTCTTATGTCTACTCTTCCATATCTATAACACGGTCACAGAACTTTTTTAGCAACACCTGCATAAACACCTTGTCCCACAGAAGGTTCTGTCTCTGACACATATGCATTTGTATTGCACACAAATAAACACACCACAGTCCTGGCCAAGTTGGCTGGGGTATATGGTGTATATGGGAATGGATGTGGCCCAGACAACCAGAAGCAGGTGCAAAGTATCTTAATGTATTTTCTCCTCTGCTCCTGGGTCCCTGTAGTGAGCAGCTATTAGCGGCGCTCCTAGAAGATAGAGTCTTCCAGAAGTGAGAAGGCAACACAAGTCTTAATCACCTATTGCCCTTTTGTTCTCAGCTCCAACCAACAGGAAGAACTTCCATTAAGAATGTACATGCTACCTCATAAGGCGATGTTTATAAACATCAGCTCCCCTAGATTTGATGGGGCTCGGCACCAGCAAGACCCCCTCCTCCAGTAGGTGAAGGCAAGGTAGGGCCCATTGGACCTGAGAAATCTCTGCTTCTAGTTCTACAGCATCTCTGGAACCCTGTTGCCTGCACATCCCCAGGTTCTCATCACCTATGGAAAGGTACCCTTCAGAGAGAAGCCATAGCAGACATGACGTCATCGACAAATCATGGCAAATAATGCATGTTCCTCCCCCTATCTGATGCCAACCAGGAAAGCCTCTATGGGGCAGCCTTTCACAAACTCGTTGATTGGCAGCTGACTCAGCCTTGCCCTGTTTCCTTGTGATGCCTAACAGACTATTATTTATCCCAGTATTTTTATTACCTGATGACTGCTGGTGTTTCTATTTGATATCTATTTGTGTGCCTCGTGGTGTGATCAAAAAGGAACTGATTGTATCCCCTCTCAATCTTGAATTAGCTTCATTATTTACCCAAAGCTAGGTGGGTATGACTTCACTTTTTTGGATGTCAGACACTAACTTTTGTCACTAGAGAATAACCCTGTAGGCCTGGGCCACCAGCTAGGAAGCCCTACCCCATGAGGAACACTGCTTTCTTTGTGAGAGCAGAAGCAGAAGTCTCACTCCCTCTGCAGGATGCCCTGAAGGGAAGGGTTATAATCTGACTCTTTTCCAAGGAACATACCAGAAAGGGCAGCATTCCCCCTTCATCCAGAATAAGCACTCTGAAGGAAACACTGGTTCTATAACTCGCTTGCTTAGCTCTCTAGTCCAGAAATACCATTTCTCTAGTGATCTGAATATCAACCCTTGTTCCCGTCTTAAGAAGGGAAAAGGTGTGAGTAATAAAGCTTGTATGGGAGTTAGTTATCACCATATGTTTGCGAATTTTTGGCGTGACTGGGAGGAAAAAGAAAAATGGGGTTCTGTTTGGGGGTTTGGCTTTGTGTAATATATAAGCCAATTTAAAATTTTAATTTAATGCGAAGCTCAGTGAAATAGACTAGACATTGTGGGTGAATGGGGTGGGGGTGGGGATCGGAATGGGGACAGGAGTGACCAGGAATGATCAGGTCAGGGGAGGACAGAAGGAGAGAGTACTGGGAGAGACAACTACATCACAGTGGGGTGGGGATGCAGCATCTCTGGGGGGAACTAGAAACCTAGAGCGATGGTAACTTCCGGGAATCTATGAAAGTGGCCAAGGATAATGGGGGACATGGAGCCTGAAGCAGACATCTCCTGTAACTAGGCAAGATTTCCAATAGAGAGCCTGGGACACCAAACCGGCCACAAAACCTTCAACAGAAAATCTGTTTATATTACAAGATGTGCAGAGACAGGAGCCTAGCATGACTGTCATCAGAGGGGCTTCACCCAGTAACTGATAGAAAGAGATTCAGAGACCCACAGACAAACATTAGGGGCAACTTGGGGAATCCTGCTGAAGAGGAGAAAGATTATAGGAGCCAGAGAGGTCAAGGACACCACAAGAGGACCTACAGAATCATCTAACCTGGGCCCAAAGGGCTAACAGAGACTGAACCACCAACCAGGGAGCAGGCATGGGACGGTCCTGGGCCCTTCTGAACATGTTACAGCTGTGTAGCATGGTCTTCTTGTAGGACTCCTAACAGAGGGAGCTGGGGCTGTCTCTGACTCCATCGCCTGGCTTTGGGACCCTTTCCCCTTGCTGGGCTGCCTCATCTAGCCTCACTAGGAGAAGATGTGCCTAATCTTACTGCAACTTGATATGCCAAGGCTGGTTGATATCCATGGGAGTTTTGAAGAGAAAGGGAGGAGTAGTGGAGGGTGGGAGTAGGGGGGGTGGGGAACCTGGAAGAAGAGGAGGGAGGAGAAACTTCAATTGGGATGTAAAGTAAATTAATTAATTAAAACATCTTCAATTTAATTTTTACAGTAGTTCTAAGCTCACAGCAAAGTTTACATAACACACCACACACACACACACACACACACACACACACACACATTCAGCATCTTGGTCAGAGGGATACATTGATTACAGTAGGTGAACCCAATGGACATGGCACAGTCAATCAATCTCAATAATTTGCAGGTGCTCACTCTTGGTGGTGAACTAAGGATCCAGCGCATATCACTCTATGACCACACTGTATAGCGTTCTTGCCATAGAAGAGCACACCACCTATTCACCATCTCCATCCATCAACTTCTACCAGGCACTGATATTTTAATTGTCTCATAGTTTTACCTTTTCCTGAATGCCATGTAATTGGAATCATAATATACATAACCATTCACTTAGTGATGCATTTATATTTTCTCCACATCGTTTACTGAGTTGATAGCTCATTCCTTTTCCATGGTGCATAATATTTCATCCTACACATATACTACACTTTGCTCGATTTTCGAAAGACGCAATTGTCTCCAAGTTTTAGCAGTTGTGAAAAGACACTCCTATCTATATCCATGTGCAGGTGTTTGTTTAGGTCTACGTTTAAAATCCATATATATATATATATACATATATATATGTATATATATATAAAATCATCAAGTCGCTGATATGATAAAATCCATATATATATATATATATATATATATAATCATCAAGTCGCTGATATGATAAAATCCATATATATATATATATATATATATATATATATATAATCATCAAGTTGCTGTTGTTTTCCTTGAGGCAGGGTCTTTCTATGTAATTCAGGCTGGCCTTGAACTCACAGTGATCCTCTTCCCTCAGATTCTCAAGTGCTAAAATAACTGAAATAACTTCAGGGAACCACTGTGGCCAGGTAGATGGTTGTTTTTAAAACAAACCTGACAGACACCATCTGTGACACCCAGTATTATAAACACAGCTCAGCATGGTTGGAGTGATTATATGCTCTGGAAGATTCTTCAGTGTGTTTATAGGAAAGGACACGGGGATCATACGAGTTTCTGTCCATAGTTTACGATATGGAAGAAGTCAACATGTAAACCCCCTGGGAGAACAGGAAGTGATGCCAGAGGAGAAATTCCAGAATGGAGAAACAGAAGTTTCAAAAAGCGATATTAATTTTAAGTATACTCCACTCTGTCAGCACCTGCCGCTCAGATCCCTTAGCAACGTGCCCCAGCCAATGGAGACAACACTGTCTGTCTTGAGAACCATCACCAAAGATAGGAAAATCTTCACAACCCTAGCCGATGAACAAGGTAATGAGCCTTGAAAGGACTGTGCAGTGGACTGAATTGTGATGGCCCTCAAAGAGAAATTCCTGTCTGGAAATGTGCATTACGATCTCACTAGGGAAAGCACCAGCAGATGAATACTGTCAGTGGTTTTGGCATGAGGAGGTCATCCTGCATCCTCTGGACAGGTCTTAGTCCAAAGACAATGGACGGAAGAGCGAACGGTGATTTGACCACAGAGACTGGAGTGATGAGCCAGGCATCCAGGGAGGCCGACAGCACCCGGAAGTTAGACAAGGCAAGGTTCTGCTCTTTCCCAGAACCCCCAGGGGGAAGGGAGACTTTTGGCCAACACCTTGATTTTAGACTTCTCACTTCTTATTGTCTAAGCTGTTTAGTTGTTAGCTGACGCCCATTTCTGTACCACAAGACAGGAATGTCTGCTTCTCAGGACACTTCCCACTCAACACACACAACCCACCAATTGCCAACAATTGTTTATTGGAAATTGTAACTTTGGAGGATCTGAACCCCATTCCTATGTCTAGTTACCACACGTATGAGAAGTTTCCTTTAAGAACAATCATTCAGCATAAAAAGCTCCAGCCTGCCACATTTTGTTGAAGACCCAGGTGATCTTGGAAGTTCTACTCAAACTCTTTCCCATCATCCTTGTCTTCTCCCATCAACCCAAGAGTTCCTCAAGTGCCAAATCCATGCATCATAGTGTCTGGGAATATAGCATCAACAGCGGCTGTGTAGGTAAAATCGTCTGCCCTTGATGGATGGAACTAGAAAAGATCATCCTGAGTAACCCAGACCCAAAAGGACATGCAAGGCATGTACTCACTTATAAGTGGATATCAGCCATAAAGTACAGGATAACCACCATTGCAATCAACAAACCCAAAGAAGCTAAGTAACAAGGAAGGCACCAGGGAGGGTGTTTGACTCTTTCTCAGAGGGGAAACAAAATAGATATTGGAGATTGATGGAGGGAGGGAACTGGGTGGAAGGTGGGATGGGGAAGGAGGGAGAGAACAGATGTAGGGAGAGTAGAAGAGAGAGAAGGGAGATCAACAGGGGGAGAGGGACAATCTCAAGGAGGTGCCAGAGACCCAGGATAGGGAGAGGCCACAGAGCATCTCAGGGCCGGGGAATCTAGCTGAGATCCCAAAGTGGCCACCTGCTGTAACCAGGCAGGACTCCCAGTGGAAGGATAAGGACAGAAACCCTACACACACACAAACTCCTCCACCCAAAATGTGTCTTACGTACAAAATGTATAGGGACAAAGATAGAGCAGAGACTGCCAGGATGGCCAACCAATGACTGACCCAACTTGAGACCCATCCCAGGGGCAAGAACCAAACCCTGAAGCTCTTCATGATACTCTGTTGTGCTTGCAGACTGGAACCTAGCATAATTGTCATCTGAGAGACTCTATCCAACAGCCAACGGTAAGAGATGCAGAGACTCACCCAAACACTAGACAGAGCTCGAAGAGTCTTACAGAAGCCCTGGGAGAAAGATTATGAGACCCAAAGAGGATGGGAACTCCACAGGAAGACTAACAGAGACAACTAACTTGGACTCTTGGGAGCTCCCAGAGAATGAATTACTAACCATGGGCTGGACCTAAGCCTTCTGCACATACGTAGCAGATAAGCAACTAGGTCTTCATGCTGGTCCCCCCCAAACAACTAAAGTAAGGCCTGTTCCTGGTCCCTGTCTGTGGATCCTGCACCTTGTCTTCCCTCAGTGGGAGAGGATGTGTCTAGTCCTGCATAGACTTGATATGTGTGGGTGGGGATGGGGGTGGAGGAATGTAGGGTATTTGATACCCAGAGTGGGGCTTCTCTTTCTCTTTTGAGAAGTGGAAAGGGGAGTGGGAGAGGATTTGAGTGAGGGGTACTGAGAAGAGAGGAAGAGTTAATATTGGGTTGTACAGGGAATAAATAAATTTAATTTAGAAATCGTTTGCCCTTAAAGACCTTAAAGGTACTAATGAGTCAAGGAGACGCCAGTCATGCTTCTAGAAAGACAGTTTCCTAACAAATTCCCTTCCTTCCCATTTCTCTCTCTCTCTCTCTAACCTATCCTCCAAATAGACTATTCTAACATGTAGATGTAATGATTGTTACATATTAATTGAACATGGAAGAGGCTTGTACTGACTGGTTTTCTGTGTCAACTTGACACAGGCTGGAGTTATCACAGAGAAAGGAGCTTCAGTTGAGGAAATGCCTCCATGAGATCCAGCTGTGGGGCATTTTCTCAACTAGTAATCAAGGGAGGAGAGCCCCTTGTGGGTGATGCCATCCCTGGGCTGGTAGTCTTGGGTTCTATAAGAGAGCAGGCTGAGTGAGGCAGAACAAGCCAGTACGGAACATCCCTCCATGGCCTCTGCATCAGCTCCTGCTTCCTGACCTGCTTGAGTTCCTGTCCTGACTTCCTTTGATGATCAACAGCAATGTGGAAGTGTAAGTTGAATAAACCTTTTGCTCTCCAACTTGCGTCTTGGTCATGATGTTTGCAGGAACAGAAACACTGACAAAGGCAGGGCTTTATAGCAGTGGTTCTCAATCTGTCGATTGAGACCCCTTTGTGAGGTCAAATGACTGTTTTATAGGGATCACATATCACGTATCCTATATATCAGATAAGTGCACTACAATTCATAACAGTCGCAAAGTTACAGCATGAAGAAGCAACAAAAAATAAGTTTATGATTGGGGGTTGCCACGATATGAGGAATTGTATTAAAGAGTAATAGCACTGGGAAGATTAAAAGTCACTGCTCCAAACCTCCCTGGAGGCTCATGTATCATTGGGATTTTCAACCCCATTTCTTCTCTCTCTCTCTCTCTCTCTCTCTCTCTCTCTCTCTCTCTCTCACACACACACACACACACACACACACATACACACACACAGAGATACAGACACACATACACACAGAGATATACACAGAGATACACACAGATACACACAGAGATATACACAGACACATACACAGACACAGACTCACAGACACAGACAGACACATAGACACACACACACACACACACACACACACACACACACACAGACACACACCTGCACACATGCATCCACTGACACACACTTGGGCACAGCCCTGTGTCAAAGCTACCCTCCGGGTCTGCAAAGGCATTATGGTCTAAAACAGACAGAAAAATAGGCTTCAACTTGATTCAAATGAGGATGTTCAGTAACACGAAACGCCGCCTCTTTCCCTGCACCTGCCCACTTCTCTCCCTACAATGTACAGCTAACATGTTGGGGCACAAATGGTGGTTTGTACCCACCACGCCATCTCATTATCTGGTCCTCATGTGTCCAGTTCATGTCTAGCTCTCTTTCGTGTTGTCTGCGGGGGGAATGACACACATCACTTTTTTTGATGGCGTCTAAATTGCCCCGTGGGTATTTCCTCAGACCCTGTTTCCCTCATCGCCATCTGATAGCCAGATGTGGAAGATCTCACTATCCCAAAGGACTGTGGAGTCATAGTCTAATCCCAAATCCCAGAATCGCCATCTGGTAAACCGTGCATCCAACACTAAATTATAAGTGAGAAACAAAGGTTTACAGTGTTGGTCTGAGAAAAGGGATTGTTCGTTACCGCGTTAGCCTGTCCTGGCTAATGCATTTATCCTTATATTGTAGCTAAATGGCTGTTTTTGTGAGTTGTTATAATGAATACTGTCAAAAATTTAACCTTTCCATCTTTTACTTCATTTTTCAAGGGAAAAAAAAAAAAAAACCTCAGAGAAGAGTTTAATTGTTCCGATACTTTATGGGCCTTGTATTATTTCCTAATTGCTTTCTAAAGACACTTAGATGTGTTCATAATGTTAGAGTCAAAGATTCGGGATGATCACATTGCAACACCACCACCCCCAGCTTGCTTTTCTCTTTCATATGTATAGGGTGGGGTGGGGCCGGGCCTGGGGCTGGAGGCAGCTCCCTCACAGAGGTCATGGGACATCCTGGGGAGTGGGTCCTTGCCTTCCACCCTGTGTGACAGGATCTCTCTTATTCACTGTGTATGCCCGGCTAGCTGGGCCAGCCGGCCGCCTCCTGCGGTCCTCCTGTGGTGTGCCCCTCCTCCCAGTGGGGGCAGTGGGATTACAGAGTACAGTTTGAGCTACTGCAGCTGGGGTTTTGTGTGAGTTCTTGGGATCCAGATTCGGGTGGTTGGGTTTGCGTAGCAATTGGTTTGCCCTCTACGGCATCACTCCTGGGCAAACCACTCACAAATGCCCTCACCATCACATGTGCCTTTCTCCTCAGGTACTAACTCTTTGCTTGTCTCCTGTCCCCACAAGTTCACTGTGACAGCCACAGATCGGGACCATCACCCTTTGTCACAGAGAAGACACTTGCCATGGGTCTGTGGATGGAGAAACCTGCTGTGTCAAATGATGTGTAAACATACCCACCCTATTTCAGTTTACAGTTTTGCAGCCACTGTCATCAAAACTGACCTTCTTAATGCCACCGAGCCAAGGGTGCTGATGCCATCCGCGATCAGCAACCTGGCTGCGTGTCAGCCTCAGCTGGCCAAACTTCATCTGCAGCACCTCTCTGCTGGCTACAGGAGAGGCTGTTAGGCCAGCGGGAAGATCAGGTGACAGGACCCAGGAGTGGTTCCTCATGTTGGGAATTAGCTAGTTAAGATTATTTTCTCTATTCTCACGTGTAAGTAAGACCCATTCATCTGAATTTTTCCTAAAGAGCTCTTGACATCAATGTGCAGATGCCCAGCACTAATATTTCATGAAAGGACTCATTCCTCACAGACCCCAGTTTAGTCCTGAAAGCCACAGCATTGAAGCCCTGGAGCACAGGACCTCTGTTGTATCCCCGTGTCCCCGAGTCTAGTCCCAAGTCTGGCAATGCTTGTTATACCTCTTAGAATGTCCTGGCCACGCCTTTGAGTCTTTGTGGAGATATCTCCCATTTTCCCAGGAATAAACGAACCATCCCCAACGAGGTAGTTTTCCCTTTTGAATTTGTCATTCCCGGAGACAAGAAAAAGCTGGGACCTAAATGGTGTTGTTGGAGGACACTTCTTGCTGCAGTCATCTGTGGGCTGCTGTGCTTAGTCAGGTGCGTTCCCACTGACTGGCAAAGCAAGCACAGCAGCCTGCAAGTCCTCAGAGGCTCTGGCCAGAGGGGGGAGGGGGCCTTTCCACGGGGTCCACATAACCAAATGGTTTGGAATGGAGAATAACAGCTGAGTGGGGGAGATTGTGAATGGCCCATCTGGTTTAAATTCATACACTGAAAGGAAGGATAAATGTCACCCTTCAGAGCCGTCATCATCTTCTCTTCCACCCCGAGATAATATAGACCCCAACTCCATGTCCATTTTGTTCTCTTCGGGAGTGTTCAGACCAAGAGGGCTCGTTATACACCGAGACGAAGGCAGTTTTTAATGTGAAACCTTGAATAGCTAGCTCCGTGAGTCAGTATTGCTGTCTTAAATGCTGGGAATGTTTGTTTATTTAACATGTACCGGAAATTAAACCTCATACGGTAACTGTAATATGGACATAGCGAGCGCTAAGGATCTGTGTGGCGTCTACATACGGGAGACAGGGATTTGCAAACCTTAATGCTCTACCACACAGCAAGCAGGGAATGCTTCTTGTATTGAAAAAAATAATAATTCAACCGTGTTTTTAAAAGAAAAAAGTAACACAGGGGTGCGAGAGGCAGCCAGCCTCTTGTTTGTGACTTGCGCCTCATGACCAGATGCTGGTCGATGGTGTCTTTGCCCTTAGGGACTCACTTCTGAGAATGAAGAAGAAACTCAGGTCTTGAAAAGAGCCAAGGAGAAATCAGCTACAAGAAAAGACATCCAGCTACTTTGCATGGACAGAGATCCGTTTCTTGGCCTTGTAGCCACACTTAACAACCCAAGTTACCATATTAGTTTTAGAAAAGGAGAAATGCCCAGGGGAGTCACTGTCCTTCCTACTTCTGTTTCCAGCACTTTCTACAATGCCCATCATGTGGTAGGTCACTAAGAATATGGCTTTGGTTTCTGGTCAGACCTGAGATTCATCATTCCCCAAAGGGTCCTAGTTGTGTTCTTATTTGCATTCTTTGCATTCTTTAAGCTCAGAAAATTTCTGTTTTTTTTTTTTTTTTTTTTTTCCCCTCCAGGCTCAAGCTACTCTGCAGGACTTTGAGCTGTTAAGAAACCCAAGAACTCCCACACATAGCAGTTGATATATTCCAATATATTTTAAGAAAATATCCAGCCATTTCAGCTGTACCTAGCAAGCGACATCTAAAAGGAGTGCTTGGATGGGGTACAGTAAACAGCTTTGGGGAAGAGATGGGGTTATCTTGGATTTATGTCTTGCAAATATTTATTCAAGGTGCTAAAAAGTAGCATCTCTCCCTCTTAAAAGTATTGGCCAAAGTGGGTCTAGGACATTACTTTGTAAGTAAATAGTGCTGCGACCTTCTAAACAGCTTTATTAGGCCTGTCATCAACAGCCAAATATTTATGTAAGCTCCGTGGGTTGAAAAGGTAGTTTAAAAAGGCCGTTTTAACCGCAGCTCTGTAAATGTTTAAGGTAACATCCTGTCTCTTTGAAACCACCCCACCTAGCCACACTGTCGTATTTATAATAAAAAAGGGCAACATGCTCAGTGATGCATGGCTTCCTGTCACCCGTACTCAGGCCTCTATGCTTCCAGCATTAACCAGGAAGACACGAGAAATCACTTCAGAGATCGTCCTATTGAATACCTGGGCAGAAGTCACTGGAGACAATCGTGGGTGTTGGAATGGGGAAGAAACACAACTTGTGCAGCATCGGGAGGAAATCAGAAAGAAACAGTATTAGAGAATGTGATTGGGCCTTGCTTAGAACACACAACTAGAGCTAATGGCTGTAGTTATTTTTTTTTTAAATTGATTCATTTTTCTGGAGGAGTGCCTCAGGAGTAGTGGCGCTGGGGCCCCAGGTCTGGTGTGCGATGGTTAGAATAAACTGTGTGTCTTGCTGAGCAAATCCTTGGCTTTTGCAAAGCTCTGATCAGTCCCACCTGCTGGCGGTCAAGCTGGTCTCAATATCAGATGATAGAATACTGGCCGGAGCTCTTAGGGTTGCAGGTAAAAGAAACCAAACTCCTACGAGCTTAAGCAGTGTGAGCATCTGCTTCTCTGGTGGACAGAGCCAGACCATCCATCTTTAGGCCCAGCTGGACTCCGGTGTTCAGTTTTCTTGCCAAAACCCTTTGTTCTCCTTTCCTGCCCTTTATTTTTAGGCAGCTTTAGCTACTGCGGTGGACACAATGAGATCCCACACCCCCAGGCTTTTATGGTACTAGCTGAACACACCCCCAGACAGACAGAGGCTTGGTCTAGACCCAAATACATGGCTCTTCCCAGCAACCGTGTGATTCGTGAAATTTAACCCAGAACCAGAGATAGTGCATGGTGGTTGGGGTTAGCTAGAATTTATCTCGTCAATTAGAAGGAAAGGTGGGGTTACCTTGGGAGAGAAAGGAACTCCAAATGAAGTATTTAAAAAAAAAAACAATGAAACCTTTGTCTAATGAATAATGGGAAATGATCAATGTCCTGTAGAGTTAAGCAAGACACGCTTTCAGTTTCTAAACATGGCATTAAGGTACATGTGTTTAGTTATTTTCCAGAGACCAGAGACTATCTTCAAAACTTAGTGGCATGGCCAAGACCTCAACTAATGCAGAAATGGAGATGGTGTGGGGAGGGGCATGGGGATGGTGTCAGCAAAGCCATTCTTTCGTAGGCGGGTTAACAAATTATGCATCTCTAAGAATGTACCCCAATCTGACCAAATCTGCTAGCATCATTGATTAGCCTAACAGTTGTTAAGGACCAGGAGAGTTCCCCCACCTCAGCCCTCTCTCTTCTGAGCTGCAATGAAATACAGGTTCCTAGACCCTGGACCTGCCTGTCATTCTACCTAGAATAGGGTATCTGCATTTTAATATGCTCCCTAGAAGATACTTTATGACCTGGCTTCCACTACAAAAGCCAAGGATTTTATAGTGGACCATGGGATATACTTCTATCCAATTCCATTAACTATTTGCTTGATGCTAGGTAGATATTAAATGCTTAGGAGGCAATGAACCCTGTTGTGGTTTGAATCCCACATGTTCTTCACAGGCTCGTGTTCTGAACACTCAGTCCTCGGCTTCTGGTATTATTTTGAAAGCTATGGAATCTTCAGGAAGTGGCACATAGCCATTGGAAGCAAGCTACTGGGGATGGGCCTCTTAAGGAACCTGCCCCTGGTTCCTCTCTCACTTCCTGTTCCTGGTCTGTACAAAGTGAAAAAGCTGCTATCCCATGCTCAGATAGCCATTAAGACTGCCAAGCAACCAGGCAGTGGTGGCGCACGCCTTTAATCCCAGCACTTGGGAGGCAGAGGCAGGCGGATTTCTGAGTTCGAGGCCAGCCTGGTCTACAGAGTGAGTTCCAGGACAGCCAGGGCTACACAGAGAAACCCCGTCTCGAAAAAACGGGTGGGAAAAAAAAGACTATCAAGCCTTCTCTGTAGTGGGGAACTGACATGAAACGTTAAGCCAAGGCAAATTCTCTGTTAAGTTGTTTCTGTCAAGGTAAGTTCTCTGTTAAGTTGTTTCTGTCAGGAATTTTGCCCAGTGATAAGGAGATTAACTACCACTGTCCTGAGTATGACCAGACTATAGCTGAGGTACGGGGGCACAGAGGTAGAGTGGTGGATCTAATCACTACCTTCAGTTCTTAGCCCCTAGACCTACATTCTTGACTTGGTATTGGCAGAGAGGATGCATCTGTCTCTTGGAGTTTGGCCATGGGAGTTGCTTTAGACAATGGACTGTGAACAGACACAACAGTATCCAACCTCCATGTAGACTTTATGCTACCTCTGCATCTCCATCTGTCCACAGCCTTGATGTAAGCTTGCCCTGCCTTGATGCAGGACCCCACTCTGGACCCAAAGTGAACTCATGTGGTGCGAGGTCCCCCAAATAAAATGGAGCCAGACAGACCCACAAGCCGAAGCTTCTCTTATACGCCAACCCCACTGTTGCTAATGTATTCATAAGAAAGGTGCTTATCCAGGCAGTGTTGGCAAACTCCTTTAATCCCAGCACTTGAAAGGCAGAGAGGCAGGAGGATCTCTTGAAAGTTCGAGTCCAGCCTGGTCTACAGATGAAGTTCCAGGACAGCCAAGGCTATACAGAAAAACCCTGTTTTGAAAACAACAAATGAATTAACTACATTTTTAAAAAGAAAAGTACTTATCAGTGAATTGGGAGATACTTTTCCCCCACAGCATTGCTGTAGAAATAACCCCCAATTTTGGTTTGCATGGAGTTCAGCCACTGTCTCTACTAAAGAAGGCAGCATGGAGAGTAAGCAACAGGAAGTTCATTAGGGAAGATGTTCAGGTGATATGTGGTCCTTACTCAGTGGAATGCCGAGGGCTGATAAAATCTGTGTATATTGTCTGCACCATCACCAGCAAGCGTAGAGTGCACCCGCCTCATGCCAACGGCTGGGCGGGCATTACCAGAGACTTTCAGTATGATTCGAACTAGAAGAGCCTTCTGAGTCCCTGCAGGATCAGACCTGGATCCCATTGCAGATAGCATCCAAATAGACTGGCTCAAATTAGCCAGAGCGCTCTAAGCTTATGGTTAAACAATGAGGTCCTTAAGGGAAAACCATTGAGTTTGCCCACCACACTAATACTTACACTCTGCAACACCACCGAAGGACTTCTCAAAGACCCAGAGGTGGGTGGGCTGCCCTGCTGCTAACAATCGTCTCTTCTCAGTGTAAATGAAGCTCCCTGTGGTTTCAGCACACAGAGCTAAGGACTCATTCCATGTATCAGGTATCATCAAAACCTTATTTCCAAAGCCAAGCGTGGCGGTGCATGTCTGTAATCCCATTACTCCGAGGGCTGAGATTGGATTAGCTTGAGCTGCACAACACAACCTCGCCACAAAAGAAGAAAAATCTATTTTCTCCATGATGCCGCTACACTTAACTTTGTTGGGGAGACTGGTCCCTGAGAACATCTACATATTCTTTAGGGTCAAGAGTAAAATGAAAATTCAAGGTACACTCACAAGTTGTTTAGAATTACAAGATGGCAGCCACACTGCATTAAAGTGCATACAGGCTCTACTGGATGGGCCCAGTGCCACTGCACAGAGAAGCCAGAAGCTAACACTGTCACCACACTAAGGAAGTGCTGACTGCCAACGCTTGCATATGTATGTGTTAAAGTAACAACCAGGGCATTTGGGCAGTGGTGGTGCACGCCTTCAATCCCAGCACTTAGGAGGCAGAGGCAGGCAGATCTTTGAGTTCAAGGCCAACCTGGTCTACAGAGCAAGTTCCAGGACAGACAGGGCTACGACAGGGGCTACACAGAGAAACCCTGTCTCAAAACACTGAGGCAGTGTGTGTGTGTGTGTGTGTGTGTGTGTGTGTGTGTGTGTGTGAGAGAGAGAGAGAGAGAGAGAGAGAGAGAGAGAGAGAGAGAGAGAAGGAGGAGGAGGAGGAGGAGGAGGAGGAGGAGGAGGAGGAGGAGGAGGAGGAGGAGGAAACACCCAGGGAGTCCAGCCCAGGTATAGAATCCAGAAAATGACCACAGTTTTTCACTCAGCAAACAGCCAGGCTACCTACCATCCCCAGATCTTCCTCAGGCACTGTGGTGAGGTCAAGTAATGGTCAACCTCGAGAAGGACCTGTCGCTTCCAGCCCAGCAGATCTACGTTGCTGGACCAGTGACCAGGTGGCCACAGGAGAGACTGAGAACCATTCCTCGGCCCTCAGCATCCGTCCAGCTGGTCCTTTCTTCACCATGATTCATAAACCATTTCTGAGGGCAGCGCCCCCCCTTCCCGCCCCCACACAAAGTGCTTTAAACACAGCCCAGACCTGGCTGTAAGTCTGAGTGAGCGCAGCTGTACTGAGAAGGTTGCACAAGAGAGGCTTGCAGAGGGATTTCTGCAGTCACGAGAGGGTCTTGCCCCGGGGCTCAGGACAGCGAGCAAATGCCTGTAGACGTTCACCAAGGTGAGAGATTTGCCCTGAAGCCACAAACGCTCCGGCAGCTCCCACCGAGCTGCGGCTGCCCATCCTGCAGAGACATATGGAAAATCGGCCTTGCTTGAAGCTGCAAGAGGCCACACTCTCCTGCTGGGCAAGGACGGGCAGTGGCTGGAATGTTGGACAAGGCTGCCCAGCTTTTCCCCAAAGGTTGAAAGCGGTCCTCAGTTCACTATAGAATTAAATCCTCTGAAACTGTTGCCAACGTACAATGACCCTTCATCTTCGCCATCTACCTGATGTGGTAGCCTGTGCTTACCATCCCTAACTGTGGCACTCAAGGCCAGCCCGGGCTCTTTAGTGAAACCTTAACCCAAACTCCAGCCCAAGAGAAGAAAAAGGAGTGCCGATCCCTACCTAAGATCAAGAGAAAGGAGCTGAGTTTGTCGCTTCCTATTTTCTCTTGAAGCAACTAAGGAAGTCCCGCTTAAGGCGGTGTGGTATAAATCAGTATTGGTGCAACCTGTTAGGAGTCAAGCTTCTAGAAGGCCCTCCCCTAATTTTAGACTCGTATCTGTTGATATCACCTACAGTGGGTATACTCCAAGGAGAGCGATGGCTAGGTCCATATGGTTGGTTTTTGTTGATGTTTCTCTGGAGAACCTCCTCCTTGGTTTCCAAACGTAACATTCCCACCCGCAGGGCGCCAGGGTCCCCGTTTCCCACACCCTTCCTAAACCTGGTCTTTCTGGTTCCATCTGCTCGTTATGCTGCTGGGAACCCAAGCCAGGAGCTCTTCGGTGCCGAGCTGCCCTCGCTGAGCTGTGCCCTCGCTGAGCTGTGTCCTCGCCCTTCTGGTGCCTCTCACAAGCCTAACAGGTGTGGGTCGATCGCTCTCTGTGCTGCAGATGCGGAGTTCCCCCAACAACCTGTGATGTTAACTGCTTCCTGTCTTCTTACATCTCCTTTGGCAATACGTCTGATCAGGCTCTCCGTACATTTTTAAAATTGGGTTATTCAGTGCTTTACTATTAAGTTGTGTGTTTCCCTTATACAGTTTGGCTGTTAACCCAGATAAATAGTTTGGAGATATTTTTTCCCAATCTGCAGACAGCTTTCCCATGTTGTTTACTGTCTCCCATGCTAGGAAGTTTCTGGCTTGATAGAGCCTTACAATTGGCTTTATTGGTTGAGATTTTGCTATGATGCCCAAAACCTTACTTCCTAGACTGATATGAGGTTTTAGAGTTTTATAATCCCAGGTCTTACATTTGGCTCTTTAACCCATTTTGAGCTGATGTTGGATATGGTCTGAGATAAGAATCCAATTTTATACTTCTCCATGAAAATACCCAGTTTCCCCCAATGTCATTTTTAAAAAGAATATCCTTTTCCCCACTATTTTCTTGGTGCCTTCATCAAAACGTGCCTGGGTTTCCAGGGTTCCATTCAACTTCAAGTGTGCTTGCTTTTTGAGAGACTTCCATGAGACTAGCTATCTTCGACTTCTTGTAAAGGTGAGCTATGGGTGGGAATTGAAAAAAATAAAAATAATAAAAAATAAAAAAAAATGCAAAGAGAAAAGATAGATCGAGGTAACGATCCACCCCACAGTGCTTTGGAGAGGCAATGAGTTATTGGGCTTGATGACATAGCAAGGATGAGGGGTTACCTACAGGTTCCTGGGTGACCCCAAAGTAGCCACACCGCCAAAAAGTCTCACCCAAGCATGAATAACTACTTTTCTAAAAACTGCATGGACAGAGTGACCCCCTCCAGTCAACTCTACGCTGTACCACCTCTGAGGACCACAAGGGGTGACTGGGACCTCAGGAGAGGCTCTAATGATTCTTCCCACCCACTTCTTCTAGATGAAACTGTCCAAAGGCCTGATGTCCAGGGTTCTTGGGATCAGTCGCAGCTGTCCAGATGTGCTGGCTGCCGTGCTCAGAGGCAGCATTCTACAACGCCTGCCTACTTTGCTCTTTCCACCCCCCAAACATCCATTAAACCCTTGCCATCCATTAAGGTTGAGACAAGGGAAAAAAATGTTATGTGTATATTGACTAGTTATCACTTTTTTTTTTTTTTTTTGAACACTCGAAGAAAATACAACTCAAATTAAGGTTAATTGCACCGGCTTTCTGGCGGCTTTCAATCCATGTGTTTACTTAGCAGGACCCAATCACAAGATAAGCATACTCTCTTAGTCACAGGGATGGTGAAAGGTAAGTCAGGACCTCCCTAGCAACTCCACTGTCAAAGCTGAAAGTGTAAACTAACGGCGGCAAACTTCCAAGGGGAGTGGAGCTAGCTTTGAGGAGGTTAGCCGTGAAGAATCTAGAGTAGGAAACACTCTGGAGGATAGGCAAACTTTTCAAGCAAGACGTAAGAGACTCAGCCTCCCAGATTGGCAGGTACCAGGAGTGATGTCCTTCAGCAAATCCACTGAGGAGAAATGCTGGGAGGTGTGGCTTTCGTCCGATCGCATTGCTGCAACCCTCCCACGGTGGTGTCCCCCTCCCCCCAGCTGGGACACTGTGGGCATGAAGTAACAGGTTCAACAGAACAGGCGCCACACACCTGTAGCACTCCAGCAGCTACGCTGAGCTCTGGCATCTTTGTCCAGCCAAGTCAGACACAGAACCATGATCTGGTAAGATGCCATCCAAAGCAGGGATCAGTGAAAGGCAGAGCCATCTCCCTCCTGTATCCTCAGCTCCCATCTGTTGGGATGTCTCTGTGCATCAGGCTCTGTCCTGAACACACAAGCCTATTGAACAGTAGAGGACACGGGGTTATATCTTGGTTAACTAAGCCTCGTTCACCCCCAGGCTATTTTGCAAGACACCGACAGTTCCAGAATTCATATTTAGTTAGCTGGGCTCCAAACCCTGGGCTCTTAACTAGAGCTCTTCTTCCTCTCAAACACAACCTGAAGTGAAGGTGGTCACACTAGCCTGAGGTGAAGGCAGGCCCACTAAGTGCTGGTAAAGGTGGGCACATAGAATCGTATCCATAGTATCTTCCCCAACTTTACCATAGCCAACAGAAAGCAGGATCTGAGAAAAGGCACAGAGCTTACGAGGTTTAGTTCTTGGCTCCTGGAGAACCCTGCTATTAAGGTCACTGTCCCCCGTAACAGGATGGCTTTCTGAGATGGGAGCAAAACGCAGAACTCCCTTTCTTGCGGGGCTTCCCCGCCTCTGCCTGGCTTTGTCTGGAGAGTGTCCCTCAAGCACAGGTACCCGGCCTTGTCTGAAAAATGACCCTGTGTAGAACTCTCTGCAAACGCCGCACAACTCAGCACACAAGCTTCACTCTGGTTTCCTGTCCACATGATGATTCCATACTATATTATGACCTTCTAACCCTCGTGATGGTGGTTAGATGCTATGCTATGGCCAATTAGCCCTCCCCACCCATACCCCTAAAAGCCATTGTCTATCCTATCCCTGGAACAATGAAGTAGACCTGTGCCACTGCAGGGGTCTCCAGACCTGCTTCTGTCATTCTCACAGACTTCTGAAACCTGCTCTCTGCTTCTGCTCCCTTTGTCCTCACAGGCTGGTGGCCAGCAGCCTCTGGGGAGAAGGAAGGGGGGCACACTTAGCAACAACCCAGAGAAGGTATTCTTTTCAAGAGATGAAATAGCCCACGTTTTTAGGAGAGAAAGACTTCTACAAGTTTATTCAAGAGATAAACAGGTGTTAAATCAATAGGCTTTGATTAAACGTAATGTTCGCCTTGCTGGGAGGCTGGCGAACCCTAAGTCAGAAACCGCAGTGCTTTCCTGGGCCCTGTCTTCTGGACTCTGCTTGGCCACCCCAATCCTAAGCCACGGTTCTGTGAAAGTGAGGCTCTCACCCACAGGACTCCCAGGGACTGGCTCAGTGCCCGCTTGTTCTGAAGTGCTAGCAGGCAGGTCCCACTGGTAGATGGGAGGGAGGCCTCTGAATGCGTACCTGCGCCACTCCATGACTCGATGCAACAGATAATAAGGCTGCTGACCAATATCCTAACGGACTCCCCAGCTGGCAAAAGAAGCACTTTAGAGCAATGGTCTTGTTGAGTGTGGAGGATGATGAGGACTTCTGCAAAAAAAAGAAATCAAGGCAGAAATGAGAAGGGGAGTCAGAGGCCCAGCCTAGAAGGCAGGATTGGTGGCAGATCTCAGCCAGGTCCGCTTGCTATGGCATGAAGTGAACCAGTCAAGCAAGACTCCCTTGGGGTGACCTTAAACTGACCCACTTAGGACGTAAGCTGTTTCCTGGAATCCTGGGAGACTGATGTTCCCTCCTGCTGTGTCTAGGTCATGGTGTGTTGTGTAAAGCGGCATCTGCTGGAGCGAGCCGGCTGTCTCCAAGCTTGAAACAGAGCAGGCAATGGTCCAAGTGTTGGTTCTGAGGTAGGGAAAGCAGGTAGTGGACCATTTCCAATGGGATGCTGTACAAGAGGGCCTCCGGAGGCTAGAGGTGACTACAAGAAGCATTTGTGCATTATTGACTCTGGCAGGGGCAGCCACAGCTAGTTAGAGGCGGTGCTGTGTCAGTGGGACCTCAGAGGGGAAGTCCTCAGGACTGAAGGCTCCAAGGAACCCAGAGGAGCAGCAGCATTGGGCACTCAGCCTAGCGAGGCCCTGATGTTTAACTGCTACAGTATTGACTGTTTTCTCCACCTCCTTCCCACCTCCACAGGGACATCCCATCCTGACCCTGAGGGGATGGCCTACAAATGAGAAGAAGACAGTGAAGAGGAGAGAAGAAATGACTATAGGAGAGGAAAGGGAGAGCTGGTTCTTATCGGATGAAAGCTCATAGTTTTAACATGGTACAACACTGGACTTGGGATGTGTGAGACGGACAGGGTTAATCTTTGCCGTGTGTCAGAATTTCACCTAGTAGACACTAAAGAAGAATTCAAATCCTCCAAGTCTGGCAGGAAATGAGAAAGGAAAGGGTTGCTTTCTCATTAGAAACATCAGACTAATACATTCAGTTTCTGTTTCCTTCTGTCTTTCTGTCTCCATCTCTGCCTGTGCCTCTCTTTCCATCTCTCTCTGTGTGTGTCTGTGTGTCTCTCTCTGTCTCTGGGTGTCTCTGTTACTTCCTAGGTCCTTTGGAGAGAGATCACGACCAATGTCAAAGATTTATCTTTAAAAAGATAAATATTTAAATTCAGCGTATTCAGGTTGAAATTGTAGCTTAGTAGTAAAGACCTTGCTTGGCTTGCATGAATGCCTGGGTTACATCCCTAACACTGTCAAAAAGGGGCAGGGAGAAAATACACGGCAAGGACACAGAAGACAGGAAAACGTGTTTGTAGGTTTCCAGACAGCTAAGCCACTGTGGAGAGTGCAGGGTAAAATGTCCACTCTGTGACAGGGCATACATTATCCTACTTCCTTCAGTGAGCTTTTCTGGGTTCTCCATAATGGTCTTAGAACCAGTAGGGTTTACAGATGATACTTTTAAATAATATGCATTTCTACTATTGAGCTGAAACTTTTTACATTCTTGACTCATAAACTACAATTCGACCACCTTCTCCCCCAAAGAGCCTGAGTTACACAGGAAAGATAGTCTGTGTAACTGCTGACACTCATTTTTTTTTTTTAACCGCGTCTCTTTTCTCAGAGTCTGTTCTGTATTTTTAGAAAATGTGGAGTCGCATTAATTTAGTTAATGAAGCTGAACCGATGCTATTGTCTAGAGGCAGCGTCCTCTGCTGGGTGGTGGACGGTCCTTTTCTCTGTTAGCAATCACTTCCAGGATTGTTCATGGTTGGCTCTGAAAACACTTTGACCAGTTTAATTAAATATTAAGCATTTTAAGACTGGTCATACAGCTCCAGAAAAAGAAAAGAAAAGAAAACCCAAAATAGTCGGCTAAACAGCGACTCCAAGTCACCAACATACTAAATGATGACGATGATTTAAGCCATGCTAAGAGACTTCAGCTGCAGAGCCTTAAGCACCATGGGAGCTGAGTTTTCTCATGTAAAGAAGTCCAAGTGTGGGCGGGAGAAATGGCTCTGTGGTCAAGAGCATCTTCGTTGTGCTTGTGGAGGACCTGGCTTCCGTTCCCAACACCCACGCGGCGGCGGCCCACAGCCGTCGGTACTTCCAGTCCCAATCTGTAATTCCGATGCCCTCTTCTGGCCTCCACAGACACCAGGCACATGTGTGGTGCATACACAAACATGCAGTGCACATAAATAATAAAATAAACGCCCATACACATGAAATAATAAAAACAAACTCCTGTATGCATGAAATAATAAAATAAGCCACAACAACAAAGTTTAAGTCCCAGGTGAAGCAGATGGCCTTGGGTGGGCAGATGGTTCAGATCTGCCAGTCCACCCAGCTTTGAGATTTGGCTTCTAATCCTCCTCACACCTGAGCACAAGAATATTGTCACGTGCCTCTGCCACCATTGCCCAGTGGCTAGTAGATGAGCCAGATGTTGTGGGTGACACTTGATGTTACACGCCATTGGTCAAAAAAGGACCCGAGGCTGAATCCAGCTGTGCACGAGACTGGGAATCACGGTCTCTCACAGATAATCCATGTGCCCTCCTGAAAGGCAGGGATCTTATTTCTAAGTGAGAGGTGTGGGGGGGGGGCTGGGTATGGAGAATGAACGGAGGGACTTGACAGGTATCTCTCCCGTGCCTTGGTCATGACTGGGATGAACCTGCAACTGTGTTTAACAAACATTTCCTCGTGTGTGCTAGTATTCTAGATCATCCAGAGATAATCTTCCAAGAAAGGGGACTTTGTTCCAGGGAAAGCCCCAACATATCTGTAAACAAAGAACATTGAAGGAGAAGAGTCTTCTTCACGTATCTCTTTCTTTGTGTGAAATTGTAGCATAGATAAGGTCTTTCTCTTTCCCTGAGAGGTTTGGGGGCAGCCCAGGGTGGCAAGGCAGTGACATAAGCCCGCTGTGACATAAGGCTGTCGCCATGCTCACAAGGGGCTCCAGAACAAACCGTCCGGGTCTGGTAAGGAAAGTGCTGTCAGGGCCGCATGTGACTGTCACCTGCGACTGTCACTGCCAGGGCCTTGCCGGGTGTCAGTCTCTCCTCGTTTTCATACTTCTCATTTAGTCCTGCCCAAAATAACTGCACCGCAGTTGCCCTTTACCAACCAAGCTCTGGGAGAGGCAGAAACCAAGGGCGACACTGGCTGGGTTGCTGAAGAAATCGCACGCAGGGCCGAGGCTCTTGACTCCTTAAGCCGCCTGCAAACCTGCAATCATCACCTGCCATGCTGGCTCAGGGGGTGCGGGCCTATGAGGTTCCTTCTGGAATGTTCCTTCTTCCTTTTTTCCTTCCTTTCTTCCTTCCTTCATTTCTTTCTTTCTTTCTTTCTTTCTTTCTTTCTTTCTTTCTTTCTTTCAGGCTATGTGTACATGAGTGCAAGTGTCCACAGAAGACAGAGGCACTCACTGGATGCCCTGCAGCTGGGTTCACCAGTCACACAGCGAAGTTCTGGTTAGGAGCTTGTGAATGGAGACTTTATATCCACATTCCAATTTTCCCCTGAATAAACAGCAGCTTTGCTCTTTCCATTCCCAGTCCTTTTTGCTGCTTGGCTGTGGAGCAGGGGTAGCGGCGGCAGTGGTGGTGGTGAGTCATTTGGACCCTGGGAAGTAGGGTGACACCCAGAGATGGCAGAGGAACAAGATGGAAGAAGCCTGCCGTGCTTCTCCTCTCTGGTAATTCACCCAAACTGTGGCGCCTTAGGCAGCCTTTATAAACCCGCTTTCCCTCCTAGTCAGAGGTAAAAACATACCTCTGCAGGTCACCAGGGTCTCTCTGGAGGCTTAATTAAAGTTTTAACTAGAACTTCTGCATCTCTGTGCTCAATTACAAGAAGGATCATTCCTGGGGCTGTCCGCAGCCTCTGGGTCTCAGGTGGCTCTTGGTCCCAGGCGTGCATTCTTTTTTGTTTTTGTTTTTGTTTTTGTTTGTTTTGGTTTTGTTGGTTTTGTTTTTGTTTTTGAGTTTTTGAGACAGGGTTTCTCTGTATAGCCCTGGCTGTACTGGAACTCACTCTATAGACCAGAATGGCCTCGAACTCAGAAATCCGTCTGCCTCTGCCTCCCAGAGTGCTGGGATTAAAGGTGTGCGCCACCACTGCCTGACTCAGTCATGCATTCTTTGCTATGTGAATGCCACATGCCATCTCAGAATATCTTCTTACCTGAAACTGACAGAAACCTCAGCCACGTGCTATGGGTGGGGGTGGGGTGGGGGGATGGGATCTTATCCTACCCAATAAGAATTGACTATGCAAGCCATGGACGCTAGGAGACCATGGGAGCCATTACAGGGTTGTGTCCTATAGATCTGCCACTGAGAAGTTGCTACTCATGGCTAGCCTGTTGTTGCTATAACCTCACTATGCAATAACATCTTTTGATTGTCTCTTTATTCTTGAGACTTTCATACAGAATTTCATATCTAAGCCCCATTTTCACCTTCCAGCTCTGCCCAAATCCTGAGACTACAACAACCACTCTCATAACATCCTATCTTTTTCTTAAATGACCCATTAGCTCTAGCTAATGGTGCCCATATGTGCCATCGGGAATCTTACCAATGACCACAGCTTCCCAACTGAGTATTTCCTCGTCTGCCTCTGTCAACTGCCAAGACCCAACTGCCAAGAGTAAGGGGGAGGTCCCACCATTTTGAAGCTCGGTTTGCATCTGAGTGCCAACTTGTATTCGAATCAGTAGTGCTGAGTTCGTTTCATTCTCTGGAACATTTCCTGTTAGTGAGAGCTGTGCAGTAAGCATTTTCTGGAATGTAGTCCTAGAAAAAAAAAAAAACAAAACCCTGCTGTGTAGCAGTTTCTTCGAAGATTAAAACTTGTTAAGACTCGGGATATTCAAGGAGAAGAAAGACGACAAACTGTTGTAAGGGGATGAGACCTCCTGCCCTCCAGCAAAGCTCCTTAAGCTTGGGAAGTAGATAACTCAATAGCTTCAGGAAGTCACTGAAACTGCCCAGATTCTCCAGGCCTCGCTGTCCCCCAAGTGTGTATAAAGCAGTAAAGATGGCTGAGAGAGAGTCTCAAACTGAGCTGACTGAAAGAAGCGGAGACCGGCTGAGAAAAGAACCATGCAAGGGCAGACTTTAGGTGACATTGCCCAGAGGCACCAGAAACCCATCCGAGTGGCCTGGAAGTGACAAGCTGAGCCCACCCAGAAAGGGCACTGCCCAACCTGCTCAGCTGCTCGAAGGCTGTGCCGTGTGCTCCAGGTTTCCCAGCTTTTGTGAATTGTTGCCCATGCTAGGGTGGGCTTTGGTGCTACACCTTTAAGTCACTTCTGCTCCTGTAGATAATTCCTTACCCATACTCCTGTAAGTAACTCACTGGTTATTTATCCATAAAGCTCGCTGGTTCACCACGTTGGACTGCGGTGGTATTTTTGCTTTGGTCTGTTGTTGCTTCCCTCTCTGGGGGATTTGTTAAGAATAACATCGCATGGCAGCTTCTCGCCCCTTCACCTACAGCTTCCTTTCCAGAAACCTCCGGGACTAGTTTGTAAGAATTCTTTGGCCCTACCTAAAGCTACTCTGAGCTAAGGCGGTGTGTCAAGTCTGTCCACGGGAATCTGGAGTCCAGAAGTCAGTCAATGTTTCCTGAGAACTGGACCCACAAGAAACAAGAACTGGTCAGTATGGCATGCAAACGCGAGGAAGCCAGCTTGCAAGAGAGAAAAGGCCAAGGTAGCTACACAGAGACAAGCCTGCAGAGGGGCGCTCAGTTCCAGGATTCCTGTCCCAGGTCTTCTGAAGCTGGCTGGGTCCCCCCCACCCCCCGCACTCCCCACCCCCTGGCATATGAGATGCTTCCATGTGGTCCCAGAAATACAACGTCCTCCTCCTCACATCACCAAAAAGTCTCCACCATCTGAAATGGATTTCAGTTCTCAGCGACTAAACAATCTCTAACTCGGCCAGGCCATTATCGTTTGTGAACTTTTGGTATCCAGGCTAGCACTGGCTCTATCAGCTCACAAAGGCTCAGCACTGTCTTAACCAGCCCTCAGTGTCCTGTCCTAGACTCCCACTGGGAGAACAACGAAGTCTTTCTAGAAAACACATAGGGAGGGGCCAAGCAGACCCCACTGGAAAAGAACCAGGTAAAGGGGGGGGGACATTGCATGACATATGTATGACTGTGATGTGGGTCATTGTTGTACTGGAGGTCAACAAATGGTTCCTTAGTCATCAGGGATCAAAGGACTCCTGCCTCGCCCGGACTCCGTGTGCTCACACAAGGCTGTATTCACGGAGTTATCTTTGTCCCTGGGTTGATAGGAACTGACCCAGGCCTCTTCCCTGAAGTGGTTTTGCTCTTGCTCCTCCTGAATCCCCTAACAGCTCTGGGATTTCGTCTGTCGCCACGCTCCCTCTGTGAGCTACTTTCTGTCCAGATTGTTTACTTGGGGATCCAGGCCAGGGTGCCGGGGATGGTTGTATTTTTCTTTCAGCAGCATTCTGCACCCCCTTTCTTGAGTCACACTCCGCATTCCTCCGATGCCTCCTTTGAGCTGGCCGCGGCAGTGTTTTGCAGCAAAGCCATTGGCTGCATAAGCCCAGGACCGCTCTGTCCTCAACCTTGTTCTAGGAGCTGACCCTCTGGTACGGAGGGGGCAAAGTAAGGAGTGGTAAACAGGAAGCCAGCAGGCCTGGTTTGGCCTGGAGATCAGAAAACATCACATACCATACTTGGCCCGGGAGCTGGATCATAACCTTCTGGGGTCACAGCATCTTCCAGACTGGTTCAGGGTGTATTCCCGGCAGTTTGGGATTGTCAGTACTTGGGGAAGAATCTGTCCTAAGACACCGACTCAAGAATGTCGTGGTTTCAAAGGTTACTGTGTTAGACAAACAGGTCAAGCAGGGAGAATTAGACAGTGAGAATGGCCAAGGGGAGGGTCTGCCCGCCACCACCTCTATCAACCGCTGCTCTCTCAGGCGCCTCGGATCTCCAGTCCTCCTGGGCTGGCTGCATTTCTATAACATTTCTCAACTATAACTGCACTCCTCTTTCAGAGTTAGCATCCCCATAGCAAAAACAGAGTGCTGGAAGCTAGGTCCTCCCTGTTCACCCGAGCTTATGACCCTAAGTGGCTGACACACACAGTGGGAGTTGAACAACTATTTGTTGAATGAATGAATGAATGAATGACTTTCTCTAAGGCTGATTGTCCCTCTTCTCTTACTGTATTTCTTTTTCATTTGCCTGCGGCTCACAATGGGAATGCTCTCTTCTGGTTGTACCCACCAATTCTTTCATCTTTCAACTATCAGGTCCTAGGCCACATCCGCAGCCAGGCTTTTTGTGGAAAAGAGCTGAGTTTCCTAAGAAACCTGCAAGGGGTCTTTTGTAAGGAACACGTCAGGGGGTGGAACAGGTTACATGGAAGGCAAAAGTTGGGACATAGAATGCTGGGAATGGAAAGGTTAAGCAGAGAGGCTCATGGGAATATGGCAGAAGCCAGAGGGTGCGAGGGAGGACTAGATGCCGAGGGTGGATAACTGGAGAACCACGTGGAAACCTGCCATCCCACAGCCCAGTTGTAAAAATAATTGAAGGGATAGTAGAATTCACACAACATGAAAGGTTGGGGGGGGGAGGAGAATGCTGGGATTAAAAGATTAAGTGGCCTCAGAGCTTTCAAACACAACAGAGGCTATTGTTATTGTCCTCAGTCACCCTCTAAAACATGGAAAAACCCTACTGCTGAAGGAACCATACACTGTGACTGCAGGAGATGGAGAAACCAGTGTCAAACCGGCCAGGACCCTTCTTCCTTGCCAGGGAGCTGTCATAGTGTCATAGTGCTATGAAGACTGCGGGAGGGGGAGGAGCCCCAGTGGGCTGGCCCTGCAATCCTGGCCTGTCGGGCAAGGCTGGCCCACAGGTGCAATAGTGCATGAGTCTTACGGAGTTACTAACAGCTCTCTGGTTGGGTGAGGCCTCCTCCACAGAACGGAGTTTCATGCCTAATTATAATCCTACTCAAAAGCCCGTAGCTGGGGATTTTGCTACATGGTCAGGCAGTCAAAATGCTTTCTAAATGTTTGTGTTTGTGCCCATTAATCTGGGCGGCTCTCAGCCCCGGTCGGAGAAGGTTTTGTGCACTGGGCAGCAGTCAATGGAGAGGTGTATACTGCTGTAAGTGCTGAGGAGGGGGGGCTGGGTGCTCAGCCCTAAGGGTTCCTATGGCAACACTCACTCACCCTCACTAAGGCTGGGGACATCTCAGAGGGCCACAGGATGGGGAGGAATGAAGCACTGTCACACTCACGGGCTCACAACAGCTGAGCTTACCTGCCCAAGACCTCCACAGAATCAAGCCAGCCAAAACCTTGGGAGCCACAGGTAGGTGATCTCCAGACCCCCGCCCCTTACCGAAGAGCTGTTGGCAGTTGAAAGTGTCTGGGGACATTGTGGCTACGTGTTGGACATAATCCTGTGGCCAGTGGGGCCAGGCCCCTAGTGCTCTGGCTGGACTCCACCCCAACAGCTACAGCCAGCCTTTCCCCGCCCCACAGTTACCTGGCAACAGCCAGGTGGCCGGCCCACTGTAAAAGGGGGTGCTTGGCCCCTCTTCCCTCTCCCTCTCTCCCTCGCTCCCTCTCTCTCTCTTTTGCTTTTTCTCTCCTCTCCCTTTCCCTCTCCCTCTCTCCCCCTCTCCCTCTCCCCATCCTCCTCTCCCTCTCTCCCCCTCTCCCTCTCTCTCTCTCTCTTTTGCTTTTTCTCTCCTCTCCCTCTCCCTCTCCCATTCTCCCTCTCCCTCTCCCTCTCTCCCTCTCTCCCTCTCCCTCTCCCTCTCTCTCCTTTCTCTTTTCTATTCTCTTCTCCCTCTTCCCACGTGGTCATGGCAGGCTTTTACGTCTCTACTTCCCTCTCTCACTTTATTTCTCTACAATAAAGCTTTAAAGTCATGGGCTGTCTCTTCTTATCGAAACCCGCCATGCTGGAGTAATGGATCAGGCCTGTAGCATTCCCAACCTACAGAAAGGACCAAGCACTTCCCTGCCTGGCTGGGCTTCCTCTACAGGTACTGGGGCCTCTGCCCCACAGGATCAGGTCCAGATCCCCTCTAGCTGGGTAGCCTCCCTCTGCGGGTACACTGGCGCTCGCTATCCCTATACGGGTACACAGGCCCCACTCATCTTCCCTACAGACACAGGTAGGATTTCTCACTCACATGGTTTGATCCCACACCCATGCATAACTGGACTTGGGGGCTGGGGGACCATGAAGCTGGGGGGAGGGTACATTTTTAGGTAGAAATATCAAGAAATTATAGGGAGGAAGCAGGGGAGATATATGATTATATTTAATTGTATATGTGTGTTTATTTTCGAGAATGAATAAGAAATTCTTTTTAAATAGCCAGGCTTTATATGTGCAGATCCTTTCTCCACGGCCTCCCATGCTCCCGGGAAGCCTGACAGTCAGAGTCCAACATTCTCCCAAGCCTGCTCGGTTCTCTTACCTACTGTAATTATTTGGAAGGCAAAATGATGTCATTAAAGACTTGCTGAATTGACACGTTACACCCCCCCCCCTTGTTCCTGAGTCGGGTGTCTTCTCACCCTCTCTTGATCACCGACATTTCACCGTGTCTCTTCAGAGACTTCGAGTTGTTTCTGACATTCGAGCCATGTTTGCAGGGGTGGTGTTTGCCTGTGGGGAGTTCCCTTCAACTCAGCGATTTACAAGGACAAACTCTGAAGAGCCCTTGTGGGTACAGCACTCAGATGAGGACAGGTTACACACGCAAGAGAGACACTGGCTGGAGGGGCAGGAGAGGGAGGACTCTCAGAAGACAGAGAAGGCCTTGATGGGAGGATGGGCTACCGTAACACAGAAGCACACAGGTAACGAAAAAGAATCCATTTCAGCCTCTCGCACCCCGAGCTGCAACTTCCTGCTAGAATAAGCTGTCTTCTGCAAATCGGAAGCTCAGTTCAAAGGCAGCTGGCGGAGGGGCACAGGCAACCCCAGGCAACAGAACTGGCACATGAAGAAAAGGACCTGCCCCTTCCTGGGACAGGGGACCCCCAGGAAAGACGTGCGTGATAAACACTGGTGTGTGTCTGCAATCTGGCTTTTATCCCTTCAAAGACTCCTGAGCTGGGGGCAATTAACAGGGCTGGGGCAGCCAAGAAACTGCCCTGTGAGGATAAACAGGCTGACAGGACATGTATACAGCAGCTTCAGCAGAGTCCTGGTTCCCAAGTGTGGACTAGACCAGAAGGAAGCATGGACTGCAGAGGGTGCCTATTGTCCTCTATCTAGGCTGCATGTGACATCCCGGTTCCATTTAGGGAAAGGCTGGATGACTCTCTGGGACCTCAGGGCAGCAGTGGACAGAAAGACTGTCACACTGTCCCCACCAGGGACCACCAAGACTCTTTTATAGGAAGCAGAAGCCATGGTCAAAAAATTTCCCCCTCAACTTTATGAAGACACAGTTGACAATCCCCAGCCCTGGGTAACTATTATTCTCCTCTCTGGTTGTATAGACTCAGCCATTCAGATTATACATACACATGGGGTTGTGCAGCATCTGGGGTTCTGTATCTGGCTTATTTCACTTAGCCTAATATTCCCAGGCTCATCATGCCTCCAGGTCCCATCACACAAGTGACCGTGGTCCCCTCTTCTATTAAAGGCTAAATAATATTCCTGTGTGTGTGTGTGTGTGTGTGTGTGTATGTGTGTGTGTTATTGTCATCTGATGGCGGGCATTTGGGTGGCTATTTCCACATCTTGGCTATGAATAATGCTTTAATGAACCTGGGAACACAGATTAACTCCTGGGTAAATCGAAGGAACCTCAGGAATCATCCCCCACCTGTTTAAAATGGCTGTTATCAGAAAGACCAACGATGAGCACTGTGCCTGGTGAGGCTGTGGAGAAAAGGGAGCCCGTGTGCACTGTGCTGGGAATGAAAACTAACTGAGCTAACTGGAACTCACTAGATCGCCCATCGTCAGGATTCCATAGTGAGCCAGCTGATCCTTCCTGGGTGCTGGGCAGGCAGATCCTGGCTCTGGAAATTACCAGAGTCGGGCACTCTGACTCCAGGTCCAGGGGAGCCAGCGCCCTCTTCTGGTCTCCATGGGTTCCTACATGTGTGTGGCACACATAAACTCAGTCACGCACACATACGTGCATACGCATAAATTTTGGAAACAAAAACAAATAAATCACTATTTTCAGGCAAGCGGACTTGAGGTGCAGCAGTGGCACCCCCCTTTACCTGCTGTCATAGGCGACAAGCGTCTGACCCGTCTAAGGCTCACCTTCTCTTCTTTGGAATGGGTTCGAGGTCACAGTGTCCCCTTGCTGGGATTCTGTTTAGGATGAACAGCACAAGCACGTGCCCACCTGCCAAATGCTATCAGCGAAGGAGGCGGGTGTGGCCCTCACTAAAGCATAGGGCCGAGCATTGCAGGGGCACACTCCTGTAACGCCCGTACTCAGAATGAAGCAGAAGGATTCACATTCCAAGCTGCCTTATCTCTAAGAGACAGATAGGCAGGGCAGAAAGAGGGAGGGAGGGAAGACGAGAAAGAGGAAGAGAAAGAGAAAGAGAAAGAGAAAGAGAAAGAGAAAGAGAAAGAGAAAGAGAAAGAGAAAGAGAGACCCTCCCCCCTAAAAAAGAAAATGAAATCCATGTTCTGTAGTTCTTTCCCTGAGACAGGAAAGGGGTTGATCTTTAGAACCCCAGGAGAGCAGGTACACTGAAGCCACACAGCCGACTTTCCTATGTGACAAGGCTGTAACTCTCCAGGGGTGGATAGACATGGCTACTACGTTGACTGTGGTGGTGTCCGAGCTGCACACGTAGGCCCAGACCTTTGGAAGGGTGCGTGCTGGACACGATTTATTGTAGTTTGGTTATATTTACACAAAGCTGTGTAAAAAATACAACGAGAATACATTTTAGAAGCAAAATTGGACAGTGACATCTAGGCAGATGAGCGCAAGTAGACACAGGTGGACAGAGACCCCCAAATGGGGCAGCCCTGTTCACACACGGCTATTGCACTGTCCTCACAGTCTCCCCTCCCCTTCCCTTCATCTACCCAGAGCCTTTGTTCTATAATCCCCGGGTCAAATCCCATCTCCTTTTAGAAGTCTCTGTGGACCACTTGACCTCTCTGCAGTGAACCCCACTTGGGACTCTAAGGTGTCATGGCACACACCGAAGCTTCTCAAATGATGCCTGTGGCCTCTTATGTTCTTTTGATTTGTTGTTTAAGCTGCTAAGCTATGTATCTGTGGTCACGTTAAGCTTCTAAAATGTATGACGCATGTTCCTTGTTATCTTTGAGCGTATGACGTAGGGTGGCTATCTCTCTGGTGTAGAACACGGTTCTAAGCCCAGGCTTGACTCTTATCACCACAAGCCCCTGATCCATCGCTGTCAAATGCTTCTTGATGTGGCCAGACCATCTGCTGCACTTCACTGCAGTTTCCACAGAAAGATCCTGTTTCTGCCGTCTCCCTTGTGTACTTCAGGGGTGGCTTTCCATGAGTGTTTCAAGACTCTCGGGCTTGGGAGAGCCACGTGCTAGCTTCAGTACAGTAGAATTTCAAACTCATTCCAGTTCTTTCTATGTCTGAACGAGAGATTTCTAAGTCCCGGCTGAGTGTGGACCCTGGAACGCAAGGTGCTCGGGAACAGCTCTGAGACAACAGCGAGTGAAGCCAGCACCGCCCGTTATCCTAAGCCCTCTCATTCCTGTTTGTTTGTTTTTAGTTTTCCCAGAAGCCCACTGGCGTCTAATAGCTCATCTCGCCGAAAAGGAATGGCGTTTATAACCGCATCCCCTCCTGAAAGCGGAGTTGTTATCTGGGGACTAGGGACATGGCCCATACACCCTGATATCTCAGACAGAGGTCTCAGCTCGCTGCCTTAGGAGTCAGCTGTGCAGAGTCTCCGCCTGTGAGCGTGAGCTGAGGCTGAGAACTAGCAAGACAGTTCCAAGTATCCTCTTCCTGTTCGAGAGAGTCGCTGGCAGATCTCTGAAAACCTGCAGCTTATTTATGTCTTTAGTCCTGGGCTCCCTGCCACGATGCCTTTCAGAACCAGAGCAGCCCTGTTTAGTATTAGACTCTTCCCACCCCCGCCACCACCCCAGTGAAGAGAGGGCGAGCAGGGCTGGGCTCCATCATGGTTGGTGCCTGCCAGGGAAGCAGTGGCTGGGATGAGCCCTTGGGAAGCAGGGAGGGGCGTCGTCTTTTCTGTTTTTACCGATGTTTACTACAAGACAGAGAATGGTTTTTTGAGTAGGAATTTAAAATGTTCGGGAACATTTAGGAGAAAGTGCTCTTTTCCCCCAAACAATCTTCACAGCTTTGTTTCTCCCTCTAGATGGTGATTTAAGGCTGGGTGCATGGTCGAGGTTACCATCCTAGACTGTTTTCATGCCATCGGGATGTAGTTCTTTAGAGAAGCGAATTGTTGGGAGGACAGAAGAGAAGAACAAGGGTCTTGGGGTCAATGTCAGGGGCTGTTAGAGAAAAATCACAGGAGCCGTAGGGGAAGGGTGATGGAGGCAGGTCTGAGTAAAAGAGGTTCCAGAAGCCAACATGTTGGGAGGCCTCTGCTTGGAAAGGTCAGTGCAGATTCATGAGTTTGGGTCTAATTGCATGAAAATCTTGACATTGTCCTCAAGGCAGAGAGTACACACAGTACACACAGTGTACACATAGTACACATACTCAGTACACACAGTATACACAATCTGCACACAGTACATGCAATGTACGCACAGTACATACACAGTATACACACAGAACACATAGTACACACACAGCACACCACAGGACACACAGTGTATACACAGTATACACACAATCACACACAGCACACGGCACACACAGTACACACAGTAATCACAGTAATCACAGTGTACACACAGTACACACAGTACACATACAGTGTACACACAGTACATACACATAGCACAAACATAGTACATGCACAGCATACACACAGTACATATACATAGTACATACAAATAGTACACGCACATAGTACACAGCACACACAGTACACAGCACATACACAGTATACACACATAGTACATAGCACATACACAGTACACACACAGTACACAGCACATACACAGTACACACACAGTACACAGCACATACACAGTACACACACACACAGTACGCAGCACATACACAGTACACACACAGTACACAGCACATACACAGTATACATACAGTACATAGTATACACATAGTACACAGCACATACACAGTACACACACACATAGTATACAGTACACACACACAGTATACAGCACATACACAGTACACACACACACACAGTACACAGCACATACACAGTACACACACAGTATACAGCACATACATAGTACACACACAGTTCAATACAGTACACATACATAGCACACACAGCTTCCTGTTCTACCCAGAGGCTCATACTCCACACACACATACACAGGGGTCACATTTCAGTTTTGCTCTGGCAGCCTTTGTCCCCTCCAACTCCTAACACACTACATACCATTTAGGGGGAAAGACCCCCCAGTTTGTTCCAAGTAGGAGATACTGCTTCTCAGTTGAAGCTAAGCATACTGCAGTTGTCCCTACTCGTCACCCACAGGTCTCATATTTGTGAATATAACCAACTACAGACTAAAAATTATTTGGAAAACACTTGCCTCCAACCTGACCATGCACAGACTTTTTCTTCCTTGTCATTGTTACCTAAGCAGTATAACACAGCAATTGCATACACAGTATGTTATAAGTAGTCCAGAGATAATTTGAAGTTTGCGAAGATATGAAAATACAATATTAATTTATACACTAGACTTGAATATGTGTGGATTTGGGTGTCTGTAGCAGTGTGAATAGGAAGGGCCCCCACAGGCTCCTATATTTGAACGCTTGGTCGTTAGTTGTGGTCTTGTTGGAGGAAGTGTGTCACCACGGGTGGGCTTTGGAGTTTCAAATGCTCAAGCCAGGCCCAGTGTCTCTCGCTCCTTCCTGTTCCTGCAGACCTGGGTGCAGAACTCTCAGCTACTCTCCAGCACCATGTCTGCCTTCATGTTACCATGTTTCCTGCCAAGATGGTAATGGACTGAACCTCTGAAATTACAAACAAACCCCAATTAAATGCTTTCTTTTATAAGAGTTGCTGTGGTCATAGTGTCTCTTCATAGCAATAGAACACTAAGACAGTATCCAAGGGAAATATCAGAGCAATCCCTTACAGATACTGGGGAAACAAATAGGTCATTCCTTTCATGTGCCATAGACTATTTTGCATGGCCATGTCTCCAGAACGAATAGCTGGAATCTTAAAGACAATCTGCTGGGGCTTCCAGAAAAGGTTTCCCCTAGACTCTGTAGACACAGGTACACAGGAGAAAACACCCCTTGTTGGCTGGTCATGGTTTTTCTACATGAAATTCTGACAGGCTCCTCAACCACTGTGCCACTCAGAGGGAGGAAAAATTGTGAGCACTGTGATTAGAGCAGAATGAAGTGCTAGAAAATCCCGCAGTCCTCGGTGACAGACCAGTGGCTAAATGTGTCCTGGGACCCTCCCTCTCAGAGCGTTGTGTTTAGTAAGGTAGTAACTTCCTGTCCACAGGCCAGCCCCAGCTAAGTCTTCAATCCCTTGCAACTGGATGTCTAATTGAAAGAGATTTTTACACACACACACACACACACACACACACACACACCCCTGACAAACTATATCTAACAACCTGACCCATCACACGGCTGATTGAATCCTTGGTCAAACTCTGCTTTGTCACTTCCAAATGTCCTATTTGCCCCTGGTCAAACCATGCTCCTACATGTCCCAACTTAACTCCCACCAACTCCAGTCATACATTTACCAAGGGGCACAGGTCATAGTCCCACAGACGTATCAATGCCATATTTGCCAAGGGCCACAGGTCAACAGAGTCTGTTTTTCCCTCTCAACTCTATCATGAGTTCAATAGTCTTTATAAAAGTAACTTTGCCAAAAAAAAAAAAAAAAACTTTGCTTCTCTAAATTGCGGTTTTCTCACCTGTAAATCAGGGGGAATGTCTCATCTCTCAGAAGACTTTCAAAATGAAGGAGCCAGATGTGCTGGCACACACCTGTATTCCCAACACTCAGAAGGATGAGGCGGGAGAATCGATAGTTCAGGTGCAGACTGGGCTGTGTTAAAAGACCCTCTGTCTCAAAGCAAAGGAAGAAAAGAAATAATTTAAACGAGGCAGGTCGCAAAGAGCGAAAGGCAGTGTTTGATGTGTGGCGACCTGTAGTCACAGCCTAAACAAATAATAAGGATGTGAACTGAAATTGGTAATTACTTTGGATTGACTGGGTCATTCAAATAGCAGTGGGCTAGCATTGTTACCACACCAGTGCAGCAGCAAGGACACATGGTAATCACTAGCCCACTGACCTATAATTGGATGTTTAATGCAACATATTTCTTATCCCACAAAGAATGCTTGGGTCTTTTTTCTTTCCTTTTCTTGTGTCAGGGCGGAATCCAGAGCCTCAGATGCTAGGCAAGTGCTCTGCCACTGTGCCACATGGCCAGCCCAAAAGAATCTTCTTCAATGTCGACATACCTCCCATTTTCCTAAAGCAACTGGGCTTAGAGAGCCTCGATCAGTACCTGGGCTTGTAGACCTGGGGATTGAGAACCAAGCATACCTACCCTGCCCAGCACCATCTCCCAGTCACATCCCTCCAGACCACCGCTCTTCACTGCTCTCTGCTGCCCAAGTTGTGTGATCAGCTCTGTGACTAACTCCGTGGCTTGATTTCTATCCATGAAGTAGAGTTTACGAGAGGAGCGTCTGCAAATGGTCAGCGTTTCTGAACGCATTTCTATGTTGGGGCGAGCAGAAGGGTGACCAGCCTGGTGGTGCAGTGTGCCTTCTGTGGGTGACCCACTTTGTGCGGCACCGAGACACAACAGCTTCCGTACTTGTCAGGAAGTGTGAAGCTGAGCGCTCACACCACTTCTTAGCCTTTCGTTGTTTACCCAGAGGTGAGAGCCTGTGATAAGCCCCCCACACACACACACACCCGTTGATGAGGCTTACGTGACTAGCAGAGGACATGTGCGATTGACACTGTTTACCATTTACTGAGTGTCACTGGGGCTCATTAGGTGACTGTCAAAAGATACCCATTAAATAGAGAAGCAAAAGGGGGGTAGTTCTATTTAAGAAAAATAGAAATAGATCAAAAATTAAATAGGAAAGTGTTGCTACTTTGTTTCCAACCCAATTCCCTGGTAAAAGAAAGCTCAACTCAATCAGTTAACAAAACAAGCTACAAGCCTTGACTGGGCAGATCTCTCACTATACTACTTTATTTCCATCTATATTATCCAATATAACTTGCGGTTTCTCCAGGTCCCCTTCTCTCTCTCTGCTGCCTCTCAGTTGATTGCCCCATAGCTCCTCCCCCTCCTGTAGATCCCCCGTTGCTCCTCCCCTAGACTCTCAGCTCCTCCCACTCCCTCCTGCCCAATCATTGGCTCAAGCCTTTATTTGAAAAGGTAAGGTGGGCAGAAGGTTCTCAAGGCAACTCCTCATCTGCAGCCCCTCTGAGGAGTGGAATTAGCATCAAAATACAAGCCCAGGGCTATCCACAGCAGGAAAGTCTCTTGGTATTTCAATACCCAAGAAACAACTGAGCTTAGCAATGACTTTCAAGGCTTAAAATCTTTATCCAGGTCAGCTCTTACTAACATTCTTATATAACAGCCCATGTTTTCATTGTCAACTCAGGGAATTAAGAAATGCTGAGAAGTTGGTGCCAGTATGATTTACTGAAAGAGGTGGAGGCAGGAAGATCACGAGTTCAAGGCTAGCCTGGGCCACATGCTTTTATACCTGGCATGACTCCATTCTGAGTCTGTTCTGAGCAGCAGTGGGCAGTTCTCTGTCTGGCTTCTCGCATGCTGAAGCGCACAGTTCCACATCAAGGAAAACTCAGTGGACGTGGACATGAACCCTGTCAGGGCTGGAACTATCTTTCCGGTTGTGAACTAAAGGCGGACAAATATTATCACTTTAAGGTGAGTAATAATTCAAATGAGCAGCAGTTATCATTAGGAACGATCGGTTTAGGGGCAAGGGCAAAAGATTACACATCTTAGAGGCGGGCGCAACGAATTCTGAAGGCAGTCCAATTAAAGCAGCACTGCAACGTTGAAAATGTCTGATCAACCAGCAGTTTCCCTTGGGGACTTTGAGATCACACCACCTGTGGTCTTAAGGTTGAATCGTGGTTCAGGGCCTGCGCACATTGGTGGACAGCACCTAGAAGCTGTAGATAGAGGAAGAGGCAGAATCAGAAGATAAAAATGAGGAGGATGTAAAACTCTTAGGCATGTCTGGAAAGCGATCTGCTCCTGAAGATGGGAACAAGGCTGTACAGGAAAATAAAAGGTAAAATGAAAAGAAGAAGAGGAGGAGGAGGAGAATGAGGAGGAGAAGGAGGGTTTTGATGAGGAGGAAACTGAAGAAAATGTTCCAGTGAAGAAATCTGTTTGACACACCCCAGCCAAAAATGCACAAAAACCAAACCGAAATGGAAAACATCAAGATCAAAAGGTAAAGAGTCCTTCAAACTCCAAACCCCCCTAAAACACCATAAGGATCTAATTCCACAGAAAATATTAAGGCAAAAATGCAAGCAAGTATAGAAATAGTCCACATAACGCCATCAACAATCCAGACCAAAGTCTTCTCCTTTCATCTCCTTCCCCTCTCCTGACTGGCCATCCTTCCACGCTCCCCTCTTCTGATTGGCCATCCTTCCACACTCCCTTCTCCTGATTGGCCATCCTTCCACACTCCCCTCTCCTGATTGGCCATCCTTCCACACTCCCCTCTCCTGATTGGCCATCCTTCCACATTCCCCTCTCCTGATTGGCCATCCTGCCACACTCACACACTAGGTGCGATCTCTTGTTTTCCTAAAGCAGTTTTCTTCACTCTTGTAATGCAGAGGACTTTACTGCTTTTTAGTACTTTTGCATGTGTGTCATCTCTTTGGCCATGTTTTAATACCCTTGTACCCTTAGCTGCCACTCAATAAATTTTTGAATGAACAAGAGAGAAAGAAAGAAAGAAAGAAAGAAAGAAAGAAAGAAAGAAAGAAAGAAAGAGGGGGAGGGAGGGAGGGAAGGAAGGAAGGAAAGAAAGAAAAGGAAAGAAAAGGAAAGACAAGACAAGGAAAGAAAGGAGAAGGAAAGGAAAGGAAAAGGAAGGAAGAAAAAAAATAAATGCCAAGGTTTAAAAAGGTTTGGTGAGGCATACCCCTGGGTGTCCCTGTAAGGACATTTTCAGAGAGAATTATCTAAGGGGAGAAGGAACCAAAGTCGAATGTGGGGACCACCATCCTGTGAGCAGGCCCTGTGCTCTGATCATGTAAGTAGGGAAAGGGGAGAGCTGGCCTCAGCAACAGTCTCACCCTTCCTGGCCTGCCGTGTGGGATGAGAGCTGAACTTCTCTGCTGGGCCTTCCCTGCATCAGGAAGTCTGAAACCTAAGCCCAAATAAACCACTGTTCTCTTGAGATACACATATTGGGGATTGTGGTAGCAGCGATGCAAATTTCAGTCGTGTCCAAGCAAAAGACCGATTTTTGTATCTCTTCCTTCTGCTCTAGCGTCTGCCATAGTCAACCACACACCGCCACTCTAACACAAAGCCTGGGGTTCTTCGAGTCTAGTGGTGTGTTCTGCAGCACCCGAATTGAGGTGGTCACACTTTAAGGATTTCGGGGCTAAACAGATCTGATTAACGTGGTTGAACTAACTTACCGCATCTTCATTTTTCTCACCACTGTGAGGAACCCGATGAGAGCCTCCAGAGAGGACGGCTGCATTGTGCCTCACAGTTCCAAAGAATACAGCCGGTCACATTCGAGAAGGCACCGCGGCAGGAGAAGCCTGGCTGTGGTTCCTACCCAGAGAAGAACTAGGAAGCAAAAGCACTTCTCCGGCTTCTCCTCTGCCCCTTTTAAATCAGTTCAGGATGCCAGTCCATTGATTAACATCTGATACATTCAGGGTGAGTCTTGGAATAAAATTCTCAAAAAAAAAAAAAAAAATCCCACAAAGACACACCCAGAGATATGTCTCCTAGGTTTCATAGCCACTCATGTCAACAGTGCTTTAGTGATTACTCATGGAGAGCACTTCCTGGTACTCGTTTTCTTATTTCTTTTTTAACTTTTTATTGATTCTTTGTGAATTTCACATTACGCATGCCAATCCCATTCATCTCTGTCCCTTCATATCCACCTTCTGCCTTTGTAACCTCCCTCCCCAAAGAAATATATATAACATATCATATATAAATAATATATGATATGACATATGACATATGCTATACGATATATGATATATGATATATGACATGGGATATAATGTGGGATATATAATATGGGATATATAATATGAGATATATAATATGGAATACATAATATGGGGTATGTAATATATAATATGAGATATATAATATGGGATTATATATATACACTATATATGTGTGTGTATGTATGTGTGTGTATGTATGTGTGTGTGTGTGTGTGTGTGTGTATATATATATATATATATATATATCCCATCTTCTGTGGAAGCTGCAGGGTGTCGCGGTGTATCACACACAGTGCACCCCTTTGTCCAAACGGCTTTACTTACAAATGTTCCTTGCAGGGAGTCATTGTCTGGCTTGAGACCTCTAACTTCTGTTTTACTATCAATGCTAAGGAGACTCCTCTCAGAATCCTGTTCTGCCCTGTGTGATGGAGATCTTTCAGCTTTGGATCTGCAGGACGGGACCCTTCATAAGCTCTAACAGGTCACAGAAGGGGTGGGTGTTGGGGTGGGTCAACTCAGAGCCCCGGATCCGGGCCTGGGTGGAAGCTAGTTTAGTCAATGAGCTGGCTCTCCTGCTTTGGCCAGGCAAGGTGCAGGGCCAGCTCTCCCGCTTTCACACCCTTGGCCCAACTCTCCTCTGCCACGCCACCTCTTCTACTGTGCTGCCAAGGTGAGGTGGGGGTCAGGAGGAAAGGGGAGGGGGATGCATCTCTCTCAAGGCCACCCAATGGCAGACAAGAGGCGAGGCGTGCTCTCCCGTGCTCACGCTCGCTGGGGCTGGCTCCCCTACACACCCACCACCATGGTGGGCTCTACTGTGCGCCCAGACCAGGTGGGGGCCTCGTGCTGCCGCTGGTGAGGGGCGGGGCCAACTCTCCCACCAAAGTTGAGGGGGAGGAGCCAGCTCAGCACAACGCTCAGACATCAACACGACCTCAGGCTGCAGGCTAGACCAAGGCCTTTGGTGGTCACGTGGACCGTGGACGTCCATGCAGAGCCTCCATGTGATAAGACCATGAACCCTGGCCACAGCAGCATGGGCCCAGACGTCACCTTGGCCTTAGATGGCACTGCAGGCTACTCAGATCAGTATGTCCCCTGGCAGGAAAACAGCTCTCAGACGTCCACATGGTCTCAGGTGGCAGCCCAGGCCGCTGACATCTGCGTGGCCTAGGGTCCTAACGTGGGCCACAGACGAAGCACAGATCACAGCTGCAGCAGGCCCACAGACTCAGACGTGGCCTTCAGCAGCAGATGGGGGCCAGGACGTCGCCATGACCTCAGGTGGCAGCGCTGGCCTCTCAGATCAGTTTGTTCTCCAGCTTCAGTCCGGGCCCCCAGACGTTAACGTGGTCTCAGGCGGCACCCAGACCACTGACATCTGGATGGTCTTGGGTGGCAACACAGGCCACAGACCTCAGCGCAGACCCAGACGTGGCCCTTGGCAGCAGCCAGGGCGGGATCCCTCCATGGCCTGGGGTGGTTGTGCAGACTCCTCATATATATATATGTGTGTGTGTGTGTGTGTGTGTGTATGTGTATATATATGTATATGTATATATGTATATATGGAGCATATATATATATGGAGCATATATATATATGGAGCATGCACACACATATATGTATGTATGTATATATATATATATATGGAACATATATGTGTGTGTGTAACATATATATCTGTTCCTCACCGCTGCTGTGTCTCCACAGGGGAGGAAGGCTTCTCATTCCCTCCCATCTCTCCACAGCGTGCTCCCTCTTCCTAATCTCTCCATCACATATTCAAAAGGCGAGTTGCTTTTTCTCTTCAAAAGGAGCTGAATCCAAGGTACAACTCTGTCTACAGTACCAGTCATAGTGCAGATTCTAGGGGACACCACTTGGCCTCTTTTCCCAGGTCTTCACCCCAGTTCTCCTGAGAGTAACCTTTCTCAGTTAATCACACACAGTCAAACCTACTCACGGATTTGAGTGGTCCTCTATTTTCAGGACACTCAACCTACTGAATCAGAGATAAGACTATAACGCTCAAGGCATCTAGGAAGCCGAAGCAGGTTTTGCATAAAAGATTAAGACTCGGGATGCCGCCAGGCTTCTCGACAACACAAACCAGCAGACAGCACATCAAGTCCGTGGAAGTTCTGGAAAAGAATGATTGTTACCATAGTGACGACTCCATAAAATAGAGTGATATAGTGACACCCGATAATCCCAGCACTTGGAAAGCTGAAGCGTCGTGAGTTCAAGGCCACCTTAGATACACAAGTAAGAACACACCTCAAAAAACAACAACAACAACAAAAAAAAAAACTAAAATTACTGTACTGGTTGGTTTTGTGTGCTGACTTGACACAGGCTGGAGTTGTCCCAGAGAAAGGAGCCTCCCTTGAGGAAATGCCTCCATGAGATCCAGCTGTAAGGCATTTTCTCAATTAGTGATCAAGGGCGGGAGGGCCCAGCCCATTGTGGGTGGAGCCATCTCTGGACTGGGTTCTATAAGAAAGCAAGCTGAGCAAGCTAGGAGAAGCACCCCTCCATGGCCTCTGCATCAGCTCCTGCCTGCGGGTTCCTGCCCTGTGTGAGTTCCAGTCCTGATTTCCTTTGGTGATGAACAGCAACGTGGAAGTATAAGCTGAATAAACCGTTTCCTCTCTAACTTGCTTCTTGGTCGTGATGTTTTGTGCAGGAATACAAAACCTGACTAAGATAATTACCAAACAAACAAAATATTGTCAAGGTGGGCTTCCGTGTTGAGCACCTGAGAGGCTTTAACCTAAGGGTTTAAAGAGTTAATAAATCTCACAAAACACAAAACTACCCGGCACGATTGAGCCTGCACTGTGCTGTTTTAGCCTAGCTGAGAAAAAGCTTAAATGTGCCACATGTGGGTGTGGCTTGCCAAGTGTGGGTGTGGCTTGCCACGTGTGGGTGTGGCTTGCCACGTGTGGGTGTGGCTTATATGGAGATTCAAGTTCTCAAAGAATGTTCCTGTGCGTACTCTTCTCCAAGGGGTGCCTTGGCAAACCAGGAGAGTGAATCAAGAGAGGGGCACATGTGAGCAGAAGGAGAAATGCCAAGAAGAGATAAGGGTATGGGGAAATGATGACGTATATGCCAAGGGCCAGCAAGGATGGGACCTCGGGGTCAGGCTCAGGGCTTGCCACAAGCAGAGAAAATGGGAACGCCCAGTGTGGGGCAAGATACAGACAGGCAGCTGGAGAAAGAGTTTAAGAACGTGATGGTTTCCGGGCAGTGATGGTGCACACCTTTAGTCCCAGCACTTGGGAAGCAGGCAGATCTCAGTGAGTTCGAGGTCAGCCTGGTCTACAGAGTAAGTTCCAGGACAGCCAGCCAACACAGAGAAACCCTATCTCAAAAACCAAAACCAAAAACCAAAAAAAACACAAAAAAACAAAACAAAAACCTTGGGCAGTTCTGTGACCTTGATGGTACCAGTTTCTACATGTAAATAGGAACAATAGTCGTTATTTTCTCATAGGGTTTCCTAAGGGTTTAAAGAGTTAATAAATCTCACAAAACACAAAACTACCAGGCAGGATTGAGCCTGCACTGTGCTGTTTTAGCCTAGCTGAGAAAAAGCTTAAATGTGCCACATGTGGGTGTGGCTTGCCACGTGTGGGTGTGGCTTGCCACGTGTGGGTGTGGCTTGCCACGTGTGGGTGTGGCTTGCCACGTGTGGGTGTGGCTTGCCACGTGTGGGTGTGGCTTGCCACGTGTGGGTGTGGCTTATATGGAGATTGTTCAGCCTGTGGGCAAATTTTTTTTTTTGTCTACTCCTTTAATTTTTGTATTTAAAATATAATTTTGAGTTTTAGAGGAACACATACATATCTGCCTGTTTCTACTCAGATTTTATCAAACTCGCATTTTTCAGTCCTTTTAAAACTAACTTACTTCGGTTAGTTTTCCCTCCCCCACTCTCTTCCTCCTTCCTTCCTTCTTCCTTTCCTCCATTCTTTCTCCCTTCTCTCCCCCCTCTTCCCTCCCCCTCCTTCCCTCCTCCCTTCCTTCTTTCCCCACCACTCTAGTTGGATAATGGCTTTTCATGGCCAGAGGAGGCCCTACTGCCACGGTTCACATACGTCTCATTGGAAGACACACTTGGAAGAACAGGAAACACCACAAAATGTTTTACACATTCATGGAACTACTAATTGCAGCTTGGTATTGTTTGTTTGTTTGTTTGTTTGTTTGTTTGTTTGAAACTGGAAAGTCATACGGATATATTCTGATCACAGATTCCTTCCCTTCTTCCATCTTCCCCCAGATCCTCCTCCCACATTCCCCCACCCCCTTCAAGTCTGCTCCTTCTTTGTCTCTTTAGAAAACAAACAAGAAAAAAAAAAAAAAAAGCAAACGAACCAGAATGGTTAAAAAAAAAAAAAAAGCACAAGATGCGCACAGAGAGACACATGTTAAACAAACAGAAAAGGGCTTGATTTCCAACAGGGGGACGGTAAATTAAATTAAAAGATACCTCAGGGAGTAAAGCCAGTGATATAAAAATATGTGGTTACAGTACAAGACGTTCTGGAAGAAGCCTAACGACTTCAGCGAATCTTGAAGCAAAGCTTGAGGCCCGAGTGAGAGAGAGGTGGTCTCGCCCTCGGTCAGCGTGTCCCCTCGCCGCTGCATTTCTTGGGACTCCTCGCATGCTCTACAACAGCCAACACCGGGGCGAGCTGGCTTTGCCTCCTGGGAGCTGGCTTCTAAGCATGAGCCACAGACTCTGGGGGAGCCCCAAGCCCGGCCTTTTCACACGGCCCGATGGCCGCTGCCTCGGCGCCATCTTCCTGTGTGTTC
>OZ030016.1:32682710-32775210 GCA_964023405.1 Apodemus agrarius | reverse complement strand
GACTTTTCTTTAACCTGTTTCTTTACTTACGAAATGTTCTTGGTAGCAAGAGCTGTGAGCACCCAGGCTTAAAGCTAACGAGAATTCATTCTTTGAGCTGCAGCACTGGCCATGATTTATCTTCTAGAGATCCATTGCTTTGCCTTTGATCAGCTATACAGTTATTACCTAAATACATTAAAGAACTAACCTCCCAACAATATATGCATTTGTATGGCTGGGTGGCTTTGGCACTCTGACATGGAAAGCATTAGTTAAGTAAAGTTTCAAAGTGAGCCTAAAGGAGTCTCACAAGAAGGAAGCAGGATATTAGACAAAGACTACACTAACAATAGACCTAGTGGTATAACTAAGTGTTCTCAAGAACTTTTGAATTACTAATTTATCATTGACTACAGCTACTCTGATCAAGGGACGTAATGCTTTGTAGGTGTTCTCTGAAGATCATACCTGATTGATTTTGTATTTCCTTGTGCCAGATATTCATGGTAACCATTCTTTGTAAACACTTCACTGGATACATTTTTTTTCTTCAGTAATGTAATGCCAACTTATGTGTATAAAAATTCCTGCCTCAGAACAGTAAAGTGCATTCAGACTCAATCTACACCTGGTGTGTCTGTCTGTCATTCACTGAGCCGTGTGCCTTCCTGCATACCAAAGACCTTGGTTCCCCCACGGGTGTGTGTTCCGACTGAGTCTGTCTGTGGCAGCTGGGAGCTTCGGGAAGAAGAAATGGGGAGATGCTGCTCAACAGATAGAAAGTCTGTGGTGTGTAGAAGGAAAGGGGTCTGGAAATTAGTATTAAATGTGCTACTTAAAGGTAACACTGTAGGGTGTGCTTGAAGACATGGAAAGAGGTGAATCCTGTGTTATGTGTTTTCATCGTGACCAACAGAAACATGGGGGAGTTCTCAGAGGTGGTGGGTACATGCATCTTTGTCTTCATTGTGATGATGAAGGTATGGACAGGTGTCCAAGTTCACACACACACATAGACACACAGAGAGAGATTCACACACAGATACACAGACACACACACACACACACAGAGACACACACTATTTGTTTCTATGGTCACTATATCAGTCAGGATTCTCTAGAGCAACAGAATTTACACAATTAATCTCTCTATAGAAAGAGAATTTATTAGAATGACTTATAGGCTGTGGTCCAGCTAGGTCAACAGTGGCTGCTTCTGAACTAAAGGTCCAAGAATCCAGCAGTTGCTCAGTCCATGAGGCTGGAGTCTCAGATGGTCTTAGTATACACCAACATGTAGAAGTAGGCTCGCCCTAGTGATCGTCAAAGAACGGGCCAGCTAGCGAGCAGAGAGGGAGCAGGCACAGAGCAAACGCTTCCCTCTTCTGTGTCCATAAAGGCTCCTAGGGAGACCCGTGGCCCATTGTAGAGGTGTCGGTCTTCCCCGAAGATCCTACTAGAAGTAGACCTTCCCGCTTCAGATTAAGCAAAACTCCCTCACAGGTGTCTCTCTCTCCATGTGGGGGTTCTAGCTAATTCCAGAGGTCACCAAGTTGGCAACCAAGAATAGCCCTCACGGTCACCTCCCCAATACAAGTGTCTGGTGTAAGATCACCTATCTCCAGGTCTAGTTAAGAATCCAGCCATTTTCAGCGGTTAAGAGCACTGACTGCTCTCCCAAAGGTCCTGAGTTCAAATCCCAGCAACTACATGATGGCTCACAACCATCTGATATAAGAGATCTGACTCCCTCTTCTAGAGGGAGTCTGAAGACAGCTACAGTGTACTTACATATAATAAATACATCTTTAAAAAAAAAAAGAATACAGCCATTTTCAGGCAGCTTCAGTAGCTCCCATTTCTCTCTAGTGAAAATTCTGCTTCCATCAGGATGTACTGTAAGGGCTCTGCGAGGCGGGCTCTGCGAGGCGGGCTCTGCGAGGCGGGGCTCTGCGAGGCGGGGCTCTGCGAGGCGGGCTCTGCATACCTGCCCTCACCCTGGCTCAGCCTCACCTGTCCTGACCAGCCTTAGCTTGATCCTTTGTAGTGAGTTATCCAGAGCCCACCCCACTCTCCACTTCAACCCCTTCTCTGACTAAATCCTTCCTACCCTCAACCACAGACAGCTTCTGCCTACTTGGTCGCCTCCCATCATTTTATTTTACAGGCTGCATCGACATCTAGGTTCCAGGAAGCCTCCCCTGGCCCTTCCAGAAAGCCACATGGGCTAGCCCTTATCTATCTTCTCTTAGCAATTCTACCATGATTTTCCAGAGCTCCCTGCTGGACTATGAAGCAAGCCCTTGGGAGCAGACACTCCCTTTATTGGTTAACCGCCATCTCCTACCCCAGAACCTTCGAGGTGTCACACACACACGCTCGTTGGGTGAATGGGCCAGGTGGCGGTCATCCACACCCTCACAGTGTGTAGCAGTGGGATCCCGTTGCCAGAGCCCAAACCCCCAAGTCTTGTGCCTCTGACTCACTAATGAATGTTGTATCACAATTGTGCCATCATGTTCTTTGCTGCTAAGGACAGTATAGCTGGCAAGATGCTACTGAGGGACAAAGGGTTAATTCTAGCCCCTAGTTTGAGGGGGTAAAGCCTTCACGGTGGGGAGGGCCTGGCAGCAGGAGTGAGGGGCAGCTGGTCACTCTGTGCTGTAGCCAGGAAGCAGAGAGAATAGGAGCTGGTGGGGCCAGGCTCCAGAGCCCCAGTCCCAGTGGCCCACTTCCTTCAGAAAGCTCCACTTGTGCTCAAACTCAGACAGCGCCAGCGGCTGGAGAACCAAGCCCTGACCATTTCACACTCAAACCGCCACAGCGATCTGACCACAGAGTCTGTCCAGTCTCTGTCACTCATATAAGTACATACTGGGGAGGGGATCCCTCCAAGTGACAACAGGTCCAAAATGGCCTCACACAGCCTGCTCCTGTTTGCCACCGACCTGGGTGTGATCCTGTCTTTCGTCCCCTTCAGACTGTATGCATGACTCCAGAACAGCAGATCCTCAGACCCAGAACAGCAAGGATGGGGTCAGAGAGGAAAAGAGACATATAGTGACACATATGCCCAAAAAGCCACAATTAAATCATCACTTGGTATGCTAACTTGCACTTTTAAATTAAAAATAAAATAAAATAAAATAAATTAAAAAAATTAGCTTAACAAAGGCCTCAATATATCCTTACCTGCAGACTGGCTTCCAATTTTCATAAATTCTTCCTATTTGGGCCTTTGAGAACAAGGTGTCATTGATGGTTCTTAGTCTCATAGCATAATAAAAGAGAGACAAAATAGAACGCTTGAAAAGCTGAGGCAGGAGGATTATTATGAGTTTGAAGCCACCGGGTGGTGGTGACGCACGCCTTTAATCCCAGCACTTGGGAAGCAGAGGCAGGCGGATTTCTGAGTTCGAAGCCAGCCTGGTCTACAGAGTGAGTTCCAGGTCAGCCAGGACTACACAGAGAAACCCTGTCTCCAAAACAAAAACAAAAACAAAAAACAAACAAACAGAGTTTGAAGCCAGCCTGGACTACATGCAAGATACTGTCCCTAAACAAACGAAGGAAATACACATCTATCCATGCCCGGGCTTAACAACATGAGTGTTTTCCACTGTGCTGTTACAAACCGAACTGAAATCTGACCCCTGCTACCAGATTCATACTCTAATAAAATAGCAAGGAGTGATGTCCCTAGAGCAATAATGAATCAGCGTGTGTCAGACAGGACTGAGCTGCACCGCCCTTCCTGACTGGAAAGCAAAGCTGGATGCTTCAGACCAAGATTGCTCTTGGCCACAGAAGGAGATGGCTGAGTCGTTAACCAAGAAAAGCACCCGTAGGAGATGAAGTGCTTGAGATCAGGAGGTCTGCATTCCTGGGGGTCGGATAGGAAGCCGTTTCACCCGTGAAGGCATGACGCTGGTATTACTCAGACGTTTCCAGGATCTGGGCTTTGTGGGGAAATGTGCTGACCTTGTCATAGGATACTGCCCTGAGAGAGACCCGAGAGTGTTCCTTGGCATGATGAAGCTTCGAGTCGGATTAAGGACAGGATCCTTCCATGACCCCTGCAACTCTTCCGTTATGGAATTATGAACTTTTACAGCAGTGAGGGTAACCCAGGAGTGGGACTGTAAAGAACCCTCTACTCAGAACTGCAGATTGCTCAGTGACCACAGGCTTACCCTTTTTGTTTCTCAAGGCTATCCCAAACCCAGCAAAATGAACTATGTTTTACAACCACACTCTATGCAGCTGTCAAACTCACTCTGTGAGCTGGAGATGTGGCTCAGCTGTTAGGAGTACTGACTGCTCTTCCAGAGGTCCTGAGTTCAATTCCCAGCAACCACATGGTGACTCACAACCACCTGTAACAGCATCTGATGCCCTCTTCTGGTATGTCTGAAGAGAGCAACAGTGTACTAACATAAATAAAATAATCTAAACAAAACAAAACAACTCAATCCATGCTCTCTGCATCATGGATTAAACACTTGAGGGTACTGAGGAACAGGATGTAGGAATGACTCATAGGAGATGTTTGTATGTTATAGAATTATTAGTCTATCAGCCTTTATAGTGAGTGAGCGGGAAGACCCCATCCCGAATCCCAAGCTGATGGCCGAGGCTGCTTTCCTAAGTCACTCTAATCCCCTAAGGAGAGATTAGATTGTGGACTTTTACAGCAGTGAGGGTGATTTGGGAGTGCGATTGTAAAGGACCCTCTAATCCCCTAGGGAGTGATGGGACATAGAACATAGGAGATGGTGTGAGAGGGCTCATGTGTCCCTCTGATTCCTGACTGCATATGTAATGTAGTCATCAGAGGCTTCGTAATTCGGCTGCCGTGTCTTCCCTGCTATGACGGACTGTAACACATGGAACCACGAGCCACATGCGCTCCTCCTTCCTTAACTTCCTTCTGTGGGGTAAGAGGTCACAACAATGGAAAGGTCATTAACACGCCGAGGAGGGGCGGGGAGGGGCTACAGTTCCTGTCTATCATTTCAAGCAGCAGAGCCTCCAAGGAAGGCAAACTGCTCCATCTGTCTCTTCCACATCCTTGTAGTTAATATGTGTCAACCAAATCTCTCTCTCTCTCTCTCTCTCTCTCTCTCTCTCTCTCTCTCTCTCTCTAATAGAGATAGAAGAGCCCAGTGAAACCCCATTCACAAGTAGACAAAAACATTATTAAAGAGTATCCAGTAGTTATAAGGCACATCATCAACCATAGGATCTTGCTCAACAGACAAAGGCACTTAGTGCCAAGGCAGATGTCCTAAGTTTGATCGCCCAGAACATAATGAAAAGAGGTAACTTCCACAAGTTGTCCTCTGACCTACACACACACACACACAAATTGTGGCATGTGGACACGTGTGTTCACTAAATACATAATCCATATACTAAATAAATAATTTTAAAGCTATTTATCTTAATTAGCAGGTAGACCTGTGTGTATCATTACACCCAGCATGCTGTTTTGAAGTCTGTATAAATAATACAATGGCTGTATTGAGACATTTGCCTTGTGCGTGGCTTTCTGCGCAGAGGACTTAAACTTTGTTCTCCTAATGCTTCTCACGAACCTTGCGTTAGTCATATTTCCATTACTAGAACAAAGCGAATACTTGAGATGAATCTATACAGAGAAGCTTGCTTCACTTGATAGTTTGGGGGGTTGATCCTTGGTTGCTCAGTGCACATACTTACCAGCATTTGTCATTTGTTTTCTTAGTAATTGACAGTGACTAGAATTTAGTTTTAATTTGCATCCCTCTAATGACTGTGGAGATGAACTTTTCCATGTGTTTATTAACCATTTGTCTTGTCTTTTGAGGATTATCTGTTCATTTCATAGCCTACTCATTGATTGGGTTGTTGATTTTCTGATTATATATACATACACACACAGATATGTGTGTGTGTATACATATATATATACAAACATATATTCTCTATTTTCCTATTCTGTAGCCTGTCTCTTTGCTCAGATTATAATTTCCTTTTCTGTGCCAAAGCTTGATTTGTGGATCCCCTCTTGCAGTTGCTGGCATTAGCTCCTGAGAAACTCAAGTCCTCTGTATGAAGTTACAGCCTGTGGACATATTGTTTTCTTTACACTCCTGGGGTTTGGGTACAGGCCTCTCATGTGGTCACCCTTGGGAATGTAACCCATTCAGCTACAAAAGGTTCAGAACTTGGTGAGAACTGAACCTACCACCAGACTTCCTGGCCGATGAGATGATAGAACTATATACAATGTATCTGTTGATAGAACTATATACAATGTATCTGTTGATAGAACTATATACAATGTATCTGTCGATAGAACTATATACAGTGTATCTATTGCTTGTAGCCAGAGCATTCGAACCTATACACATTGAGGTGCATCACGGCACAATGGAAAATGAGATCCCAGAGGCCTGCATCTAGAAGAGCTGAGCTCTTTCTTCCAGGGAAATAGTAGAGAAGAGGGGGTGGGGAAATCATTAAGAGTTGGCAATCACTGTAGAGTGATCTGATTCCAAACAAACTTGTCTGTCTCTTGCACGGAAAGACCAATGTATGCAACAGTGTGTGCATCACCTTGCAGCGAGCTCTGCCTCTGGATTCCCAGGCTGCAGGCAATGAGCTGGAAGGAGCAGCTGAGGCATTACAAAATAAGAAGGCAAACAGAGAGCTGCCGGAAGTCACAAGTCTGAGGCCAGCAGTGTCTCACTGTGGCTTGTGACTCATTAGACCGACTGTAGGTCACCTTTGCCTCATTTATTCCATGGGAGACTAGAAATGTCAGCCATAGGGCTTTAGGAAAGCATCTTCCCATGTTGTCTTTATAGTCTACATCCTCTTGTGTCTACTTGCAGGCAAAGCTGGGACACTACTGACACATTCTGAAGCAAGAAGTTTTTCAAGTTCTCAGTGTGTCTCCTATTCTGTCCTTAGAAGACACAGAACATGTGAGTGTTCACTGGAGGAGATCAGAGTATGTGGGGTGTGTGTGTGTGTGTGTGTGTGTGTGTATGCATATGTATAATTTAACCTGGCCTAGAACTCGCTATGTAGCCAAAGGTTAGCCTTGATTTTAAACTTATGACAATCCTCCTGCCTCAACCTTTCCAGTACTGGAATGACAAGTATCAGCCCCCATATTCACTTCAAATTTTCTTTAATAGGCATTTGGGGAGATGTCTCAGTAGTTAGGAATATATACTTCTCTTTCAAAGTTCAGCTCCCAGCACCTGGGAGGCAGTCACGAATGCCTGTAACTCCAGCTCCAGTGGCTCTGGCGCCCTCTCCTGGCCTCTGGGGAGCATCTTCACTCATGTGCGCAAATGCACCCACAAATACAAACGCATTCAATACACAGCATTAAAATCACTCTTTTAAAGATATTCTGGAATGCCCAGATCCTGGGGCTGAATTTGAATATTGAAAGGTCAATGAATCTTCAGAAATAAAGGTAAAAGGCTTTCCTAAAATGTTCACATGTTTTAATGACAGCTTTAAAATCAACAAGTGACTTCAAGAGTGTTTTCACTTAATGGAAGGTCTCACTGCATGCCTGCCTCCAGCACAGGCACAAGCACTTACTGAAGACGGTTGACAATACCAGAATTGAGCTAAGCACTTAATGGCATCTCTTATAAACATTACAGCAACCCTGTTAGATTAGTTTTGGCTGGCTGTTGTAGTAACAAAATGACGATTTTTTTTTTTTTTTTTTTTTTTTTTTTTACTGATTCAAAGAATTTAGGTTAAATAATTCACCAAAAATGTGCACAGCAAGCTAGGACTGAAAGAAACAACAGTTCAACTGTAGGGATAAATCGCAACAGTAAACACTACAGTGGCCACAGCACATTGTGTGGCGGGGATAGTGGGCACAGGCCTGCTCTCCTTTGAGGGGGCCAGCATCTTTTCAGTCCCCATCATCATAAGGGAGTAAAGAACCAGCAACTTCAGATCTCCAGCTTTTTTATTTATTGTTTTCTTCAGAAGACAGAAGGAATTTGAACTTTTATGTGTAACTGAGATCTTATTGTTAAACACTGGCAACCGCTACAAAGTTGTCCCTCTCTCTACAGCCAAACAAAATACAGCTGTGAGCTGGACTCAGCCCATAGGACGCCTGCTTGCAAACTCCATCTCCTGGCCAGGGGAAACTGGGGAACCATTTCGGATTCTTCTGTTCTCTTAAAGAAACATGGCTCCTTCAAGCAGGCTCCAGAGGGCTTTAAATTATCATCTATGGCTCGGTACTAGGCCTTTGCTACTGCCCACCCACTGACCCTCAGAAAAAAAATGTCCATCATTTTATTCCTGATGACGTCGGTGTGGAACTTGTGAGATCATTTAGTCTGTGAGACTTGAGGAAGCTTTGCAGACCTGGGGGTGTTAAGGGAGAACAAGGAGGGAGGAGGGAGAGGAGGGGGAGATAAGACAACAGGGGTCCCTGCTGAGCACGGTCCACCCTCTAGGTCCCCGTGGGCCCCCCCATCTCTGGCTCTTATCTGTTTTAACCATTCAGAGTCCTGAAGGCCAGCACTCTAAGCCCCAGCCCACCATTCTTCATTTCTGATTTCTCTCCTCAGAGGAGATAAGGAGGTCCCAGAGCCTCTCAGTGTGTTTTACATCAAAGGCCACTGCAGGGTCCTGACAGACTGGATGTCAGTGCTATAAACAAACCATTAATCACTCTGCCATTTCGTGGACACGCTCTTCCCAGAGGGCATGAACTTCCTCCAGGGCACTAATATAAACCACATCTCCCCGGCCCCAGCCGATGGAGGAGGCAGGGTGGGATGTCCCCAGCCGATGGAGGAGGCAGGGTGGGATGTCCGACTCAACAGTTTGTAAACAGCCAATTAAAAAGAGAGATGGTTGAAATGAATGAAACAGAGTCCCAGCTTCTGGGGACCGTGTGTCCTGTTCCCACCCCTTCTGCGAGCTCCACCTTTAAACCGGGTACCAAGAGGAAAGCCACGGGGACTCAACAGGATAGTGATGAATCGAGCACTGCACCCATTTGGCAAACCTCCACAGTCTGAGTTGTAAGGTTCAGAGCCCAGGGAGACACCTTTCCTGAACAGGGTCTCTCCCCTTCGTGAGATGATGCTGCGATCTCCCGACCAGTGGTTCTAACGGGGCCAGTATGAGCAAGTCTGTGGTATAGCGCCATCCATCCATTGAGCTTCTGCTATGGGCAATCTTCAAGTTCAGTAGAAAGACTAGAGATGTCCTTGTTCTTACGGGTCTTCCTTCCTGTTGGAACAACCGAACTCAGGTAGCAATAAAGCCATAAAAACACGGAAAGGGCGGTGGCGGTGGGGATAATACTTTGTATTGGAAGAAAAGAAGCCATTCATTGGCTCAGCCAGTAGCCATGATGCCGGAGTGCCAAGTGCGGGAAGAGGGAAAATGGTGCCCATGTGTGGAGGACCCTGGGACCCCACTGGGGGAGTGAGCCCTTCAGGCGAGATGTCTTAGAAATGAAACCTCTCCCACCCACTCCCCCCAAACACTAAACCACACAGACATTTGCCTTTGCTCTTGGTAGCTTAGTAGAACCTAATGGTGCTGGTCTAGTGCTGAAGACACTGTACATACACACACGTTATAATGACAACCAGTCACTTCCTTATTCAATGTAAGGCTCCATCCATGGAATCAAACCCAGGCCTGGTACTTTAAGTCTGGCCAAGAACCTATCTAGGGTAGCTAAGCTCGCAGGCCTCAGAGGCTGAACCTGCTATGATTATTCTGCTACATGGACATAGAATCAAACTGCCCTTAAAATTTGCATCTCCCTACCCATGGGTCAGTAGAGCCCTCAGACCGCATAAGGAAAGTGTCTTTGCGCAGTGGATGTCGGATAAAGCAGAGACTCACATGTGGCCAAGGTACAGACGATAGTGCCGAGTGCTCATCTCATCTCTACCACCCATACTCTCATCCGGAAGACTACCATGGAAGAGAGCAAGAGCCAGAGATTGGGGAGTGCCCAACCGAAGCGGTGACTTCTGGACAGCGTAGGGCCGCTACCCTCATTATTTACAGCACCTGTGTGTGTCTGCACATGACCTGCACACAGCATGCTCACAAGCCCCTACTGTAACTGAGAAACTGTGGATAATAATGGTGTGTGGGAGAAAAAGACTCTTTCTCTTGGTTTGACGGACTGACTGGTTGATGACTGATTGATTGATCTATCTATCAATTGATTTATCTATTGATTGACTGGCTGACTTGTTAATGGATTGATTGACTGGTTTGAGACAGGGTCTCACTATGGAGCCTACTGTGGCCACATATTGTATAAACAATATTGGCCACTCATTGTGTAAACCAAACTGGCCTTGAACTCATAGATATCTACCTACCTCTGCCCCCTAACTGCGGGGGTTAAAGGTATACACCTCCATGCCTGGACTTAGTTTCTCTGAAAGGTAGACCATATTCCAGTGGATGTCACAAACTATACTCAGCAGGTTATCTTTTTTAAGAGCACATGAAGTTAGGAAGAATAAGGAAGGGGGGGTGGGATCAAGTTAGGACTAGGAGTGAGATTGTTATAATCATATACAGTGTGCAAAATTCTCAGATAACTAATAAAGCTATTTTTAAAGATCATAATTCAGTCACAAATGAGACATCTGTATCATACTCCACTCTAGTAGCTAAGGCTCAAGGAACATCGTAGGAGAGGGGGCAGAAAGAGTATAAAAGCCCAAGGTCAGAGAGGATCAGAGTGAAGCAGCGTCATCTAGACACGAGGGACTACTGCACAAATGAACTCATGGTGTGAGTCACCTCCATAAGATAGGTCAAAGAGGTTACCATTCAGGCATGGAGCTGGGGGGTGGAGGGAGCTGGTGGGCTGATGAGCTATTCTAACAAAAGAAAAAATGGTCCTTATTCAAAGACTGGACACAAACCAAGAATCCAGATGGCCAAAGTCCAGGCAGCAAAGCAGGAATCAGGACAGCTAAAGAAGGTTTCTCAGAGCGTCTGAGCAGTAGAAAACACACCATGTGTTTAGGTTGTGTTAGGGAAGAAACTCGGATTCTCCCCCATTGAGTGACTGGGAACTGGTCCAGGGCTGAGATCCCTTGCTGCACTTCCAGGCAAAAGAACAAAGTACCATCCCCAGGTCAGACTTGGAGAGGTCAGAGAGCTGTGGAAGAGGACATTGTACCTTCTAGGTCTGTGCTCATAAGGTACCTCTTCAACCGGGCCCTGTGGTGCATACCTGTAATCCCAGCACTCTGGTGGCAGTGTTGGGAGAATTACGATGAGTTTAAGGTCCAGCCTGGATTATAGAGTGAGTTCCAAACCAGGAAAAGATACACAGTAAGACCTTGTCTAAAACAACAGCAGAAACAAAGGTTGAACGGAATTAGGCAATAAATTATAGCTTAGTACCGATACTAACCTGCTTTCCTAAATAGAGTATAGGCAAAGGCCTATAGATGTTGATGATGTCATTGCTACAAATTCTGATCTAGTTCCTTTCCTGTCACTAATTATCTATCATTGAAATGATGTATTACTAGTTAAGTGTCATCTTTGTCTTGGGCAAAAGAAAGAGAGCATGTGCTTTCTTCACGTGATGGCAGGGTCAAATCTTCATGAAACCTTCACTAGGCCTTGACTCCTTTCTCTCCCTGGGACGCCTTAGCTGAGGATGTCCCTCAGAGAGTCATTTCTCCCCATCACCTCTCCGAGTTAGGTCCTTCAGAGTGTTGCACTACCAGACTTTGTTGTCCCTTGGATTGCATAACTGTCTATTGCCTGCTCTCCCAGTTTAGAAAGTAATCTGTACCGACAGAACTGTATCTCTGGTTCTCTTCTACATCTTCATTGCTAGAATGCCACCTTGCATGTGACAGAATCTGAATGGGGAAGGATATCACCTACAGAAAGGTTAGTGTCATGGTTTGACTTTTTTTTTATAGAAGATAATATTTAATTGGGGCTGGCTTACAGGCTCAGAGATTCAGTCCATTGTCATCAAGGCAGAAGCATGGCAGCATCCAGGCAGGCATGGTGCAGGAAGAGCTGAGGGTGCTACATCTTTATCCAAAGGAAGCCAGGAACAGACTGGGTATGCTCAGGCATCTAGGAGGAAGATCTCTAAGCCCAACCCCACAGTGACACACTTCCTCCAATAAGGCCACATCTTCTAATAGTGCCACTCCCTGGGATAAATGTATACAATATTTTGCCTTATGCTATGTTTAGCTATGGCCCCCCCATAAACTCATGTTTGAACAAGTCTATGGGGGCCAGGGAGTGGAATGTGATGGTTTGTATATACTCCTCCCATGGTTTGACTTTTAACACATGCCCTGGACTCTTAAAAGCCTGCTTACAAGTTGATGGCTTTGAGAAGTCATTGGATAGGGAGAATTCTAACTTCAGTGATGCAGTAACCAAGTGATAAGCTCATTGTCAAGTGCTGCACCTAGCAGGAGGTAGACCAGTTGGAGGAAGTGGTGACCGGATTTACCCATCTGACGGGTATATCTTATCTCCAACCCATCCTCTTGCTTGCTTCCCAGATGTCATGAAGTGGCAGCTTTCTTCTGTCATGCCTTTCTACCATGATTCTCTTCCTCACCATATGGAGGCCCAAAAGTAATGGGGCCAAGACACTGTGGGGTGAAACCTCCAAAACAGTGAGCCCAGATCCACCCATGACCTATTAATCTGCTCTCCCTGATGTTTTGTTGCAGTGATGGGAAAGTAACACAAAGAGAGCTGAGCTCTTATGTGCTTAGCTCCCCAGGAGGCTAAATCAGCCACGTGCATCTCTGAGGATGCTGCTTGGTGTGGTCCCAACACTGACTCCCCCAGTGCTCCAACCAACAGAGAAGCAAAGCATTAGAACTGGGATGTTCAACACGTGGACTTTGGACAGTCAAGGGCGTTCACCTTATCAGATGATAGACAAGGCTTTAAAGTGTCTTTGTGGTATACAACCTTGTAAAGCAGGGTAGACCTGCGACAGCCTGTTCCATAGTGTCCCGAATAGAAAGGGCAAATAAGTGTCCTTTGCTGGTGGCACACTAGTCTGCAGAACTTGTCCTTGAGAAAGTCTCTGAAGGTCACAGACCCTAGATGTTTATCAAGGTGAAGGTGTGAGAGGAGTGTCCTATGTTCTGGGTATTTGTCATCTCTACGGTAGGATTACACTTGGCTTTCATCCAAGTGAACTTACTGCCATGAAGTAGCACAGCTGGCACCGACTGTCAGCATCTGGGCATGGGACAGACCATTTGAATCACCTGCATTGTACAAAAATAGATGAATCAAATCCTCATGACTCTAAGAATATCTCGTGCCAACCATGCCTGAGTATCCCGTGCCTGGTGTCTAGGGACAATTTGAGTTATCTATAATTCATGACATGATGTCACTTTATAAATAAGGAAATTCAGGTCCAAAGAGGTTAGTAAAATTGCCCAAAGCCAGAAAAGATGAAGACAAGATTAAAATTCAGATAGAACTAACTCCAGTGTTCACTCCTCTATCATAGCAATAATTCCCAGACTTCAGCCCACATGCCTGACCCACCTTGCGTTAGTTCATGAACAAAATGAGAAAAGTCAGAATGATATAATGATTTCCTTAATTCTCTGTTATCTACTGTTGAAGACAGCATTTACGTAATAGGGGAGAATATAATATCATGTGTGTACAGATTTATCTTCTTGAATTAAGATTAGCTGATGTCCTAGTAAGCTTTGGCTATCAGTATGACACAGCCCAGGATCATCTGAGAAGGAGTGTCTATTGAAGGATTACCTAGATCAAGTTGATCTGTAGGTGTGTCTGTGGATGGTTGTATTATTGTTAATAGAGGTTGATGAATTCAGCTCACCATGTGCAGTGACATCCTGGGCAAGTGTTGAACCTGAACCATACAAGAGAGTTCACACACGAGGCCTGAGCCTGAGCGTCAGTCAGCAGGGATTCCCCATGCTTTCTTCTCCAAGTTCTTGCTTGAGCCCATGCCCAGACTCCCTTCAACACTGGAACATGACTGGACATGAATGTTGCTTTTGGTTAGAGCATCTTATCACAGTGATATAGAAGAACCTAGAGCAGGTGATGACCTCAAACATTAGTATATAATAAAGCTCATTGTACTGGCTGGTTTTGTGTGTCAACTTGACACAGGCTGGAGTTATCACAGAGAAAGGAGCTTCAGTTAGGGAAATGCCTCCATGAGATCCAGCTGTGGGGCATTTTTTCAATTAGTGATCAAGGGTGCAAGGGCCCCTTGTGAGTGGTGCCATCTCTGGGCTGGTAGTCTTGGGTTCTATAAGAGAGCAGACTGAGCAAGCCAGTAAGTAACATCCTCCATGGCCTCTGCATCAGCTCCTGCTTCCTGACCTGCTTGAGTTCCAGTCCTGACTTCCTTTGGTGATGAACAGCTGTGTGGAAGTGTAAGCTCAATGAACCCTTTCCTCCCCAACTTGTTTCTTGGTCATGATGTTTGTGCAGGAATAGAAACCCTAACTAAGACACTCAAGTTAAGGCAAAGAGATAGAGTATTGTATTGCAAGTGTGTGTCTTAAATCTTAAAATTATGCATTTCCAGTGAACTTATGTAATTTCTCAGGCTTTTGGGTGGGATCTGTATAATGGTTAACTTTTATGGTCATCTTGATTGAAAGGAGCCTAAGGGCCTTAGAGAAACACAGCTTGGAATGTGTCTGGACATATTTCCAGAGACTTGGGAGGAAAGGCCCACCTGGAATGCTTGTGGTAGCAGAGCATGGTCTGGGGTGTGGACTCAATAAAAAGGAAAATGGAGGAAGCCAGCTGTCCCAGCGTTCCCTTTCTCTGCTTGCCAATCTGCCAAGCCCCTGTGCCCTCCCCACCTCGATAAACCACAAGACCCTCCTCCCCTAAATTGCTTTCGTTGGGTGTTTGATCAAAGCAACAAGAGAATCTGTTCTTATCAATTTAATATCTTGAGTCTGTTGGGTTGATATTTTTGGATGTTTGAGTCTTTTCATTCTAAAATCATAGAATTATAGATTTGCTTTGAAAAAAAATACTTGGATGGCACAATTTAAATTTGTCATCCTCTCTGATGCTGTCTGCAGTTTTACTGTCTGAAATCCCAAGTGTTTAGAACTGGTACCAGCATCACTGAGGTGACATCTTTTGGGAAGTGTTTTCTGAGAGTACAAAGAGGCTGTGTTCCAGAGATAGCCAAGGTTGTACCTCGTGCTGTAGCAGAACTTGGTACTATGTAAGAGTCACCCAGGTGATACTGGTTTTGAAGGCATGAAGGGGTCCTGAAGAGCAGCTGAGGCTTGGCACTGTGAGAGGCCATGGAAGGCCATTGGTGAAGGTGCAGCCTCAGTTGCAATTGATGGCCCAGGACTGAAGGGGTCATGCAAAGGAGTTGAGGCTTGGCACTATAAAGAGAGCCTATGAGAGGTTATTGGTAATGCCTAGTTATAGCAAAAGACAGCAGTGTTTTTAGATGCCAGTAGCATAGGATGACCACCAAGAACAGCAGCAGCAGCGGAGTACAGGCAGCTGGAGCCTAGAAGACAAGGTGTGTGCTACAAAGGGCAGAGATGGAGAAGTGACCCAAGTCTTTGAAGGAGCCCAGAAGATCATGAGTGGATTCTAGACAATGGACAGTTGGAGTTTGATTTTGCTTTTGATTGTGACTGTGCCCTGATGTTTTTCCCTCTTGAAGAAAGAATTTTAGTGGAGCCCACAGTTAAGAGACTTTTAATTGTAAAAGGACTTTGAATTTTAAGAGATTGGATATTTTAAAGGGATTAAAAGTTTAAGGATTTGCAGATCTAAAGTTATTTAGATCTTGGGGATGAATAAAAAAGTAAGGGTTGAGGCTTAATAGTGATGTGTTTGTGTGTCAAGTTGACAAGGGGACGATTATACTGACTGGTTTTGTGTCAACTTGACACAAGCTGGAGTTATCACAGAGAAAGGAGCTTTCCATGAGGAAATGCCTCCATGAGATCCAGCTGTGGGGCATTTTCTCAATTAATGATCAAGGATGGAAGGCCCCTTGTGGGTGGTGCCATCCCTGGGCTGGTAGTCCTGGGTTCTGTAAGAAAGCAAGCTGAGCAAGCCAGGGGAAGCAAGTCAGTAAGAACCATCCCTCCATGGCCTCTGCATCAGCTCCTGCTTCCTGACCTGCTGAGTTCCAGTCCTGACTTCCTTTGGTGATGAACATCAATGTGGAAGTCTAAGATGAATAAATCTTTTCCTCCCCAACTTGTTTCTTGGTCATGATGTTTGTGCAGGAATAGAAACTGTGATTAAGACTGTAGTTTTTGTTTTGTTTCACATGCATGGCTGTTTTGCCTGCTTGATATACATGTTGGAACCCTAAAGCTAGAGTTAGAGGCTTATGAGCTATGATATGAGTACTCAAATCCAGTTTTTCTGCAAGAGCAGTAAAGTTTCTAAGACCTGAGTCTCTCAGCCCCCAACTTCCAGTGTTTTAAATTCAAGACCACACACAGAACTCTTCCTTTCTAGCTTTTCGTCCAAGTTCAGAATTGAGTCATGTTGAGCCTGTCTCCGTTCCCTCGTGGGATCCAGAGCTGGGTGGCTTCTGCTACCTGTAGAAGAGGTGAGCATCCAGTCCCGTGTTCTCTGCCACTTATTAGAGAACATCTAGGTAAGGTGTGACAGGGAAGACGTTGGTGGGACCATACTCCTGTTATTTCTGCCCTTGGGTGGTCCTCTCCACGCTCCCATGGCGCTCAACTGGCCCATGTTACTCTCTTTGGTCAATGAGACACATAAAAGCAGGAGCTTGACAAATGCTCGCACAGGAGGCTTTGTCGTCTTTGGCTCCTGAGAGCTCTGGGACCACCATGCAGCAAAGCGAGCCTATCACTGCAGGTCACCGGGGAGAGCAGCAGCAGTTCGGCAGGCAGTCCTGAGTGACTGCAGATGGCGAAGACTTTTCAGACCATCCTGGTCAACTCATGATTAAAACCACATCAACAAGCCCAGGTAAGACTAGGAAGGACCAGCAAGCTACACTCAACCCAACTCCACTATTAAAATGAGCGTAGTTTTAACTCACAACCAAGCAAGTTTGAAATGAACAGTATTAGAATGTCACTCACCCACCCTTTATCCTAGAATATAGAGTCATTTAAGTTTGTGACTCCTGCCTTAACAAATTACCAGCCTTCACATGCACACACACACACACACACACACACACACACACACTTACACACAGCTAAAGGCATACAAGTATTAATTAATAGATTAGAATTTAAATTGTCCTTTTAGCCCTGTGAATAGAACTTAGTATATAGCTGGCAGGTAATATCTTTAAATGAATCAAATGAATCTATAAACATTTTATAAGGCAGCTTAATTTATGGTATGTCTTGGAAATGGTCTCCACTCCGAAGACTGTGCCTTAAAGGAATCTCTGAGATAATTTCCAGGTGACCTGGTAAAGCACTAGAGACCCACTCCTGACGGGACCACTGGCATCCCTGACTCTATGCTGCATCTACTAAAACACTGGGTTTAGAAAATCAGCACACAGGGACCAGCTCAGTAGGGACTGAGGCTGGAAGAGATGGGTAAGAGCAACCTGCCTGTCCTCTGCTGTTGACTGAGGCTAAGGGGCAGGTGGACTTTCCTACCAGGGCTAATGGAAATGTGATGTAGCTGTGGGTATGAGCTGATGGGATGCCAGAACCACAGACAGCTAGATCCTGCTTCCCAGAGTCAGTTGTGACTGTTATTTTTCAAGGGACTGAAAACAATGAATACCAGGTGAAGGAAAATATAAAATACTCCAAACACCCTGAACTAAACACACGGGTCATAGTTTACCCTAGAGATGATCAAGTAGGGCGATTGTGTTTGGGGTGCTAGAGATGGAAGACTGCACGGTCAGCTTAAGTCAGTCATGATGGCATATGCCTTGTAATCACAGCCGTTGGGAGCCCACGGCAGGAGGATTACAAGCTTGAAGCCAGCGTGGTTTACACAGCCAGAATCTGTCAGTAAGGAAAGAAGGGAAGAAGCACAGAGGGACAAAAAGAAAGGGGAGAGAGTGTGAATATTAAGTTAACCAGCACGCTTCTGGGCATTCTGAAGAGTTCTGGAAACATAACAGTAGAAACAGAAAGAGTTTGGAAGGGTCGCCAGACGGAGAGCTGACTTCGACTGAGTCCTCCTTTCCATGGTGAACTGCAAGGGTTGTTTTGGGATCCTGACAAAATGGCAGTCCCAGGTTTTAGTGCAGCAACCTGCTTCTCAGTCACTTTGTGGCTGAGCTGACCCCAGCTCGCCTGAAGGATGGTGGAAACAATATCCACACTGCCTACTTCGTAGCATCTTTAAATTTTAAAAAGGGTTTTGGAAAAAGGTGTCCTTCAAGCATTTGTGGTTCTAAAACAAAGTGGGACCAAATACAGGAAGAGAAACAAAATCTACATAAGAGCTCATGGACAGCCCCCCAAGACAGAACTAACAGCATCCACCCCAGACCATCAGGGTTGAAAGGAGATGAGTCAGGATCAGATAAGCAGGTGCAGTCCACGCAAAAAGATGTGGGTCTGGCAGTTAGTGCAGCAGCAATGGAGCACAGCCAGGCTGGTCTGCCATGAGATCCCCACTGCAGAGCAAATGGTCCTGGTTTTGCCGCAGCCCACCACCCTTCCCTCCTTCCTGGGTTTTGGAGGACCACCTTTAAGGAAGCTTTCCCCATTCCCACAGCCTGAGCAGGCCCTGAGATCAATCTGATTCTCTTTGTGGCAAATGGTAATCTATCATGTCATGTAACCAAAAGATGAGAAATACTAGATAGACCTTCCATATAGGTCAGAAACCCTCAAACTGGGTGCTTGTCCAAAGGGGGGAAAAATCAAATATGTAAAAAGAAAAAACATCAAGCCACCTCATTCTTAAATTTATCATACCATTATTTAAAATAAGAGAGACATGGAATCAGCATGAGTGTTCATCAGTAAGTAAATGAAGACAGCAAACATGGCTGACATAGGTCAAGGAATACTAATGGGCCATCGATGTAATGAGATCCTTAATAAGTTCATCTAGTGAAAGTGGAGGATCAAAGTGTGGTTACCACACCCTAGAGGCCTGGGGGAGTGGAGGAGGGGGAGTGGAGGACGGGTGACAGGGTACAGCTGCATTGGGGAATCGCCCTAGTGTTCTATAGCCCAGCCAGCTAATTACAGTCAGTGTTGAGAAACTGTCAAAATAGCCAGAAGAGAGGATGTTAAAGTGCTGCCCAGACAAAGACACGACACATGTCTAAGGTGATAAATACGACAGTGATGCTTGCTAATCTGGTCACTCCGTGGCACACTCATGCGAAGTGTCTCAAGGAATCCCATAAATGTGTGTTAATGAGGAGAAGTCAAAAAATTTTAAAAGGCGAGAATGTGTGGAGTGAATATATTCTTTTGAAGAATCCTAAATGATTGGTGATGAACCCTGCTGCTGAGCTCTCTGAGGCTGCTTCCTTTCCAGTAGCTTTTTCTCCTCTTCTTTTTAAATTGTTTTGAGAATCTCATAAATGAATACTATATTTGCATCATTTTCACTCCTCCCACTAACTCCTCCCACTCCTCCCACAAACTCCTCTCATGTACTTCCTTGTCTTTCTCCAATTCACAATCTCTTCTTTATTATGTGCACATGGGCATATGCATACACACACACACACACACACACACACACACACAGTCACATATGACCTGTTGAGTCCATTTAGTGTTATTCATGTGTATGTTTTCAGGGCTGACCATTTTGGACTGGATCACCTATCAGGAGGCTCATCCCTGGAGAAGACTAATTCTGTCTCTCAGCAGCCATTAATTACCTGAAGTTCTTCAACTAGGGGTGGCCCTGAGATTTGCCCCATCCACACTGGCGTATCAACTAGAGTTGCCATTGTTCAGGCCTTGTTTAAGCAGCCATATTGCATTCTAAATATTTATCCTTATATCCACAGATAGTGTAGATCTCAACCCTGTTGAGGTTTCATGGGTGCAACTTCCCTATCATTTGTGTGTATGTCTGTGTGTGTGTGTGTGTGTGTGTGTGTGTGTGTATCTATGTCTGTGTGTATGCAGACTTCCTGGTCCTTTGGCTTTTATAATTTTCTGTCTCCTCTCCCAAAATATTCTTTGAGCCTTGGGTGCAGACATTTTATTGTAGATGTATCAATTATGGTTGGACACCCCATGATTGATTGTGCAATGGTAGGTTCTCCATGACCTTCCAGTCAACCACAAGTAGTTGGCCACATTTCCAGTACCAGCTTGACTTCCTTCCCATTGAGCAACCTTTAAGTACAATCACATACTTGTTGGTTACTCCCATGATAGAAGAACCACTATCGCAGCCTTCAGTACAGCTCTGTGTGCTGGTCATTGTTGTAGTCCATAGGTGTCACAGCGGGAGAGGACAATTGATTGCTCTTGTCCTTATATTCTTTACACAGCCCCTTCAGATCCTATGAGAGTCAGTTCTAAGGGAGGAAGTCTCTAGGAAAGTTCCAACTTGACTCCCCCAGTCCTGTACCCAGTGTGATACCTTTAACAATAGAGTCTTACCTTCACATTCTGAATCACAGTCAAGGGCAACGTCAATAACCTACATTATTTTGGAAGTCACTGGGACTTCTCTGACCTCAAAAGGAGGTTTTCCATGCCTGGCCCTGGGATCTTGTTAAATAGTCTGTGGAACTTGTGGGGAACATTATCACTCCAGCTGCCACAAATTTGTTTAAGCTGTACATATCTACTACTTCATCTCCCTGCTTCACACTTATCCCTTTGTTAAAAGGGAGATGACAGAAACATAGGTGACAGTCTGCTGGCGTTTTCTAATGAGTACATAGTTTCGTATCAGGAAATATCCATGCTTTGTATGTAACAAGAACTATATGTGGGTTTATTCAAAAGCAAAAGCACATGAAAATCCTTCTCGATATACTGGCTTTTAAGGTGAATTTTGCGGAACTAACCACAAGTCATTTGAGGCTGAGAACAAGATCAAAGAAACTCAACAAATAGGCCCTTTGTGTCACGTGGGCTTGGGGTCAGTTATATTAATTGACCCTTAGTTATTTTGTCTGAGAAGAGGAGACTAAAAGTGCCCCCAGAGAGTAATAAGGCATCTGTCCTGTGGTTCACATTGGCAAAGGATCTTAGAAGAGACTGCAAGGATGCCCCACCTCTCAGGTTGGGGAGCAGTATTAGAGGTTTTTTTCTGTGTATGTTACTTGGTAAAATCAATATCCTGACATCTAGGGTCTCTATTCTTCTGACTCATGTAGCCCAGCCTGGCCTTGAACTTCTGATCCATGATGAAACGTTTGAATGTTTTGCCTTCTCCATAAGACCCAGATTGAAACTTAAGTTGAGATGTGGCTCTGGAGGACAAGCCTGGGCCATGAGGCCTCCGCCTCCACCTTCACAAAGGGGGCAGATTGCCCTACGAAAGGCTTCGGGAAAGGATTTTACCCTCTTGGCCTTTTGTAAGGACTCAGCTTGCTTTTCCCTAGGAGGATGTGATGACACTCAAGATGCATTCTTGCAAGCAGAGAAAAAAAAATCCTCCACAGACTTCAGCTTCCTGGGTCTTTGGCCTGAGGCTTGATGGCCTCCAGAGCTATTCTTGTATAATAAATAAGTGACCGATGAGCGTATTCAGCCCCGGAGTTCCCCCTCCCCTGATAGTGGAAGCCCATTCCCCTGGGTGATGGACAGGCAGGTGGCAAGAACAAGAGGTGGACATCGGCCACCAGCTGGACCTACAGCTGGGGAGATCTCACTGGCTCAGAGTTCATCCCTCTCCCCCTAAATTCCCATTAGTCATTTGTGGTGGTTTGAATGAATATGGTTCTCATAGACCCATAGAGTGGCATATTAGGAGGCGTGGCTTTGATGGAGGAAGTGTGTCACTGGGGGTGGGCTTTGAGGTCTCAGACACTCAAGCCAGGACAGAGTTGCTGTGATCATGGTGTCTCTTCACAGCAATAAAATCCTAACTACGATACCCTTTTTTTGTCCATACTGTGTCTCCAGGAACTTCCTGGTCTCAGCACACTCCACAGGTTCAGCGGCTCAGGCCTTGCATATCCACCCAGTCTCCAGTGAACTCTGCAATCCTGTCTCAATTTTTATCAAGGTGCCTCATCCTGGGCCTGCGCGCATCCCATCTTTTGTTGTGATTCTTTTAAGCATTTCAAATGCTTTCAACATTCTTACTTTGAAGACATCCCCTCCTCCATAAAACACACACACACACACACACACACACACACACACACACACACACACCTCTAAAGTGTGTCCATTATCAGACATAGTTTCCGTGCAATAGCAGCTGAGTTCAGACATAATTTAGCTGATATGTGAGTGCTTTGTTGGATATTTAGATAGACATTTTAAAGATATCGAATCAGACTCTATTGGACGGTTTTAGAGTGGAATTATCATTTAAATCAATAAACTGAATAAAGCAGTATTTATTTCTGGCCTCCCTAATGTGGAGGAACCCTGACTAAGCAGCTGAAGACCTGATCATTGAAGAGAAACTGACTTTCCCCCAAGACAGCTCGGACTGAGATAGAAAGACACATACCTAGACAGGCAGACACTAACCTTGGACTCAAACTGAGACTCTAGCTCTTCTGGGGCCTCAAAGTTAGGAGCTTTGGACTGGAAACTAAACAGTGGCTCTCCTGGGTCTTCCGCCATCGACACTTCTCAGCCTTTACAATCATGTGAGCCAATTTTTAGAGCAATTATTCATTTTTTTCTTTCTCTCTCATATCTGCCTCTGTGGTTTGTCAGTAGAACCTTGACAGCCATCTCTCTGGAACATTCCAGAAAGTGACATCTACAAACAACACATGTCAGGCAGAGAGCACAGGTCTCCAAGCACTCTAAGGTCTGCTCCTTGAAAAAACAGTCAGGCATTGGCCGCCATGTTATTTTACCTTTTTGTAGATGAACAAAGATTTGTTTGACCTAAATTATAGACAAAAGAATTTGAAGAGCTTCAAACCAGCCCACCCACACAGAAAAATGAGGAACAGGAGAGCTAGTTTCTCTGTCTTGCATCTTAGAATTTGCATCTGCTTTGGGAACTGTCATTTCCTTTGTTGTACGGAGAATAATGTCATACTGGAAATGTTAGGTAGGGCTAGGGCACTGGTCTGCCTGGATTCCTTTAGAGACACCCTCAACTGCACACACATCCATCATCCAACATCGTTTATATGCAATGTGATGATGTAATTGGTGAGTTAAGTTGTGACTGGCACACTATTATGCGGTATTGACTTAATTGAATGTATCTAATTGTGGCTTTCAGTTCTGTAGCCCACTAAGGACAGGCGTGTATGGCTTAGGACTGCAGAAACCTGCTGTTTATGTGCAGTGGAGACACCCAGGCTTACAAATGAAGAGAGAGGGTTGAAGGCACCTTGACCATCAGGAGGCTGTGAGCTACTAGGGATTGAGGATTAGAGTCTTCATCCCTAGCAGATAGTTCTGGGCTTGCACCTTAAATAGAAATGGATTGGTCTGATAAACAGGACTATGGCCGTGACTTTGCTACCCTGAGACAACAAAGTAAAGCATAGAAAGAATCCAGCCCTGCAAAAGTCTAGGCGGGAGACCTGATGCCAAAAGGAACCTTACCTATACAAGCCATATATGTGCATATATATGTTCAGGGGGAAAAGTGACCAATTGGACCCCAATTACAGTTTCTAGTGCTTGAGATACAATTACTGTCATCAGCACCACCACCCTCACCCCATTTTGACTCCTGGATGCTGGGGTTTTTTTCCTGTTACATTTTCCCTCGACAGCAATGAGAGATGCCTGTGCTAACCAGTTTGACTGCCCAGCCTCTCCCAGGGTGTTCTGGGTCACATTTCCCTGAGTTACTTGCTGGTGGAGAAACATGCTTTAGGATCTTCTGCTTTTCTCTCTGGCTGTCCTGGTCATCATTACCCCCAGCTTGGTGTTTGAAACACAGCTCGTGTTGGTTTAACTGTAGGGAGCCTTGAACTCACTCTCCACTCCTCCCAAGTCTATATGCTTGGCTTATGAGGACGCCTGGATTTCTCTTGTTCCTCCCCATGTCCCCGCATTTACTGTTCCATGTCCCAACTGGAAAATGCCATGTTTTTTAAACAGGTCTGCCTTCAAACTGCCTTTATCTAGTTCTCTGCTTGGCCAGGCCAAAGGAAGGCCACAGTTGTATATAATTAGTTAACTTTACTCACTGTCTCCTGTGTTTATGGTTTCCTGCCCAATTCCAAGTGACAAATGACTTTCCAAAGCCATGGGCTTGACCCCAGATGACCTCAGGCCTGATTGCCTTCATCCCAGTGCATGGGTCAGTACTCTGAGACCTCCAGAGCTCTTGCTCAGCTGGTAATTGATTATGTGTGAATTCACGGGCCACTTGGTAGACCTGGGTGCTGGACACAGTGGGAACCCAGCAGAGAGCAGCGGGGGGGAACAGCCACTGACTCCATGCAAGTCCATCAGATATCTAGTTCAAATGAAGGCCTGCGTGTGAAGAACCCTGCCACCCAGGGTGAGAAGGGGCGGTGACCTAAGAAGAAGAGCTTCTGTCCCAGGGCAGCCAGGACAGAACGCAAGGACAATCACTGGTCTCAAGCCAGAGTTTCTCCTATAGCTGGGTTATTTTCCTTTGGCTTCTTTGCTGACTGATGCCAATCAACTGTCAACAAATGCAGCACAGTAAGTGGGTCACTCTTCTGCTTTCTACCTCTTGGTCTGTTTGTTTATGCATCATGCATACTCTCTCTGCTTAAGGGTTGTTTCTACATCAAAGTATCGGAGTTATGTCGTGTCTGTTCAAGTGTAGTGAGTTGTGGCAAAGGACAAACAATCCCAGATAAGAAGGTTGACAGCCCGGAGAGCAGCCAGAGATTCCCTCCCATTTAATGTGTGGCTCAGCAACTGTGTCACCATGCTTAGCCTGGTTCCTTCATTTGTAGAAGAAGGAAGGAGAAAGCAAAAGAGAAAGAACAAAAGAAAAATCAAGGTGCTGGGAAGATGGCTCAGTTCTTAAGAGAGCTTTCTAGCCTTCCAAAGGACCCAGGTCTGGGAGCTTGCAACTGCTTGTAACTTCAGCTCCAGGGGATCAAATGCCCTCTTCTGCAATCCCTGGGTACCTGAGCATGCACATTGGTGGGTGGGTGGGCACATGTGCATGCGCACGCATGTACACATAACGTGTATAGAGCAGCCTGACAAGGTCAGAAGAGGGAAACAAAACAACTGGAGTTAGAGACACTTTTGAGTTCCCATGTGGGTGCTGGGAAACACACCCAGGTTGTCTGCAAGAGCAGTAAGAGCTTTAAACTGCTGTGCCGTTTTTCCAGCTCCACCCCTTTTCTGTCATGACAGTCTTTGGCATCTCTTCCCATCTTCCTTCAGGGAGGGAAAAACAGGAGGATTGCCAAGTGTTTGAGGACTTTCTTGTCCAAATGAGATCCTATGTCAAAAGCAAAATGAAATAAATAATATAAACAAACAACAAGAGGCACTCCTTAGAGGACAGATTTTCTCTCTCTCTCTCTCTCTCTCTCTCTCTCTCTCTCTCATTTATTCTTCAGAAGATTCAGGGATGTATATGTTGCATCTTACTCATATTACCTCTGGCCCCTTCCCTCCTACACCCCTTAGCTCTCTCCACAGTATAAATCCTTTCTAGCGCCAAGTCCTCTCTGCATTTTTTGTCTTATTTTGTTTTATAATCCATTGATGACAATTAGTTAGTACTCCCCATATGCAAATGGATGTGACATCATCCACTGGGATATGGGCAACCTATCAGTAGGCAATCCTCAAAGATAAACGACTCGCTCTCTCCCAGCTGCTCTCGCCTGCCACTAGCCCTTGAGGTACGGAGGAGCATCTCAGGAGCCCTACCATGGTCTATGGTGGAATTTCTAACTGGTTTGATCTTGCACAGGTAACCACAGTTGCTTCGCATTCTGGTGTGCAACAGCCACGCCATGCTCCGAGGAAGCATTTCCTGGCACTCCTCCCCATCCTCTGGCTCTGGCATTCTCTGTCGTCTTCTGCAGTGTTCCCTGAGGCCTTCGGGTGGTGAGGTCTCAATTTAGAGGTCCTACATAGAGCTGAGCACTCAGTCACATATTCTCAGCTCTTTGAACGGTTCTGAGTCTCTGCATTAACCCCTGCCCACTGCAATAAGAAGCTTCCCGGATCACAGTTGAAAGTGGCACAAATATGTGGGCATTAATATTTAGAAGGCAGTTTAGCAACATGACCATTCAGCAAAACAACATCGGTGGGCTAGCCTTGAGTTTTGACCCTGTTTGCAGTACCAAGCATGAGTTCCTTCCTGTGGAACAGGTCTCAGATCTGATCAGGAGAATGACTCTGTTGCCCCCCACAACAGCCTTGCCACTAATACATTAGTACATTACCTGGTGATGCAGGTCCGCATTGCAGCATGCAGGGTCCAGCACGGATAAGACCATCAATCTCTTTTCTCCCCAGCAGCCTGCCTAGCACCTTCTAACTCTATGAAAGTCAGCCAGCCGCTGACTTCCTTTGGTTTTTAGGGCCTTCCAAAAACGCGCATTCCACCTTTGGTTTTGAAATGCTTTTCTGGGTACAGAATTCTGGAAACAAGCATAGAGGCCAACACACGGTAAGGAGCCAGTGAACAGTGCGGAAGGACCTGACAAGCCCATGCCTCCTTCCCCAGCGTCCTGACCACACTGAGAAAGACCGTGAGCGCTCCAGGGAGAAGCAACTTGGGACTACTGACATGTGGTACCGGTGGCAGAGTGACAGGGGCCATGTTGGGGGTGTTGCGGTGCTAGCCTGTCCTGGAAGGACTTACCTACCTTGGTACCTCTCTCCTGAAGCCTTGGAGAAGCCTCACCCCTCACCCCAGGAACATCTGGCAATAACACCCAGCTTCGATTCTAGACAGTCCACAGTGTTTTCCTGGCTGGCTGGCAGAACCCTGGCCAAGAAAAGGGTTGCTTGGGGACATATCTCTGGAGTCTGGACAGAAAGTGGAAGGGGGGACTTCCACACTCCTGTGAAAGGGGTCAGAGGAGAACCATCATCTAAGGACAGTGACATCAACAACCCAGTGTTATTTTTGGAGCTCTGGATCAAAGCAACCCATATGGAAAAAAATAAAAATAAAATAAAATAAATATACAATAAGCGGAGGAGGGCAAGCTACTTGTCCGGTCACTAGACTCAGAATTTAAGAGCACACTGTGTTCAGGACTGAGGACTCGTCTGGGAGAATCGCAGGGTCTCATCATTGAAATGACCTGTGATCTGTTTGCATTCTGTTTGGGGGTTTGGTTAATTGATTCTTAGGGGCAGGGTCTCACTCTCCTGCCTCTGCCTTGCAAGTACTGAGAGTACAGGTATACAGCACCACACCCTCTCTGTGGTCCCTTGATATGCCTGCCACTTGGGTCTCAAGTCCCCTCCCAGTGAGAGTCCTGTCACCCTATGCCACCAGACCTCCAAAGGCTCCCTCAGTCACACCCCAGCTTAAATAGACAGCCTCAACTATTTTGAACACTTGTATTACCTCAGTTTAAACTCATTCAAACACAATACATGCAGAATCTCGGGGGGGGGGGGCGGGGAGCCCAAAGGGGAAGCAACCCTGCATGCAGCACACGCGGATCCCGCAGCAGAGCCTGACAAGCCAAGGAAAGCCCCAGCTGGAGCTGGCTCGCTCTGGGGGAGAGCTGATCTCTCTGCGCAGCCAGGAAGCGCCTTTTCCAGCAGGCACCGAGAAGGGAAAGTCTCAACCTGAGCTCCTTGCTGCCCAAGCTGGCTCTCCAACCAGCGGCTCCTGGGACTTTTAAGAACTGAAGAATCTCTGTGACTTTAAATAAGGGAGAGACTTCTAGTGCAGAGCAGCACGTGTGCAAGCATCGGAGGAAAACAGACCGACTTCAGATAGAAGGCGAGTCTGTGCTTCAAAGGAGACTCTTAAAGTGAAGAGCTGAGGATGAGGCTCAGGGAAGAGGGCCTGTCTAGCACACACAGGCCTTGTGCTCAATCCAGAGCAGCACACACACAAACTGGGACAGGCAGGTAATAAACCGGTTTGGAAACTCTTCAACATAGAAACATGTGTAATCTGCAGCCATGATCGCACGTATGAAAATGTCACAGTGAGGCGTGGTCTCTGAACCATTAACACACCTAAGGAAGTGCTCTGTAGTTCTAAAAGATGGGGCTGGGGCTGGGGCTCAGGGGCAGAGCAGCTGTTCCCACACATGGCACCTGCACTAGGTACCATCCCCAATGCCTCAAACAAAGGAGGGGGTGACTGCTTTGTTTTAAACCAGGAATAGCGGTTCTGCTAGTAGGACCTGCAGTCCCAGCTACCTGAGAATGTGAGGCAGGAGGATCACTTAAGTCCAACATCAAACCAACCTAGCAAATACAGTGAGACCCATCTGAAGGAATGGGGAGAGGGAGAGAGGGAGAGAGGGAGAGAGGGAGAGAGGGAGAGAGGAAAGGAGGGAGGGAGGGAGGGAGGGAGGGAGGGAGGGAGGGAGGGAGGGACAGAGCAGAGTTATCATGTAACCCAGCAATGCTACTTAGCATTGTACACAGTAAGAGACTTGAACAGGTCCACTTCTTCAGGCCCAGTGGTATACACCTAAGTCCCAGAACTTGGAAGAAAAAAAAAAAAAGAGGATCAGGAGTTTAAAACCAACCTTAGCTATACAGGGAGTAATGAGTTTGAAGCCATCCTGGGCTACATGAGATGAGACATGGTCAAACAATAAAAGGAAACACAGAGAGAGAGAGAGAGACAGACCGACAGACAGACAGACAGACAACAATACACCTCAGCTGCTAAAGGCTGTAGCTGCATAAGCCTATCTGAGTTCTGAGTTCAGTTCCCTGAGCCTGAGGACAGAGTCAGCTCCACAGCACAGCATTGTCCTGTGACTGCCACACATGTGCTATGGCGCGCGCATGCGCGCACACACACACACTGACATATCCTCTCACCCATACACACTATATGCATCCATATGTGTACAATAAAATATTTTAAAAATACAATAGAGGGAGACAGGAAAAGTGTATTTGGAGACTGGAGCACTGGCTGGGCAGTTCAGAGCACTCGTTGCTCTTGCAGAGGACTGGGGTTTGGTTCCCAGCACCGACACGGTGACTCAGCCATCTGGCACTTCCATTCTAGGGCATTTAACACCCTATGTTGATCTCACCAGGCACCAGGTATGTGTGTGGTACACATACGTTCATGCAGGTAAAACAACTCATATGCAAAAAGTAAATAAATCTAAAAAAAAAAAAGTAAGAGAAGTAATTTTGCTCAAAAATGCATGCCCAGATATTCATAATCACAGCCCAGAGGTCTCAGCAACCTCGTGCCATTGAGGAACGGATAAACAAAACGCAGTTTCGTCGCAGGGCTAGGCGATGGCTCAGTGCTTAAGAGCATCAACCCCAGCTCCCGTATCAGGCCAGTCCCAGACCACGGTCACTCCAGCTCCAGGGGACCCAACACTCTCTCTCAGGGGGCACTGAACTCACACACAGATCCTCCTACATATACAAATAACTTTAAACTATACAAATAAATGGTTAATGTATCTCCTCCCAATGCAACCGAGAGGATCTCGCGTTGATTGGTTGACACTCCAGTGAGGATGAGCTTGAAAGCACCACAGTCAGTGAGGGCTCCCAGGCACACAGGAGATGTGTGCTGAGCCATTCCATTTGGCTTTTGTGTTTCTTTGGGTTTGGCTGGATGGTTTTAGGGTAGGGTTTCCTTAGGTAGTCCATGCGGTCCTGACGCTCACTATGAGAGCCAGATTGGCCTCCACCTCAAGATCCTGCCTTAAACCACTCCCCCAAACGTATAATACCACACTGGGTATATGATTGCATTTGTGCAAATCCATAGACACCAAGTTGGTTTTCATGGCTAAAAGGAAGGCAAATGGTGAGGACAGCCCGTGCGTGTGAGATTTCTTGTGGCAGTGACAAAGACATTCTGGAATTAAAGCGACCCCACTTTATGTAGCTTCAGTTACCCAGGGTCAATTGTGGTGTAAAGTTGTCAAGTGAAAAGTTACAGGAATCAGATCACTGTTACGTTTCTGAGTGCGTTCTGAGCTGTGTGATGCGATGCCACAGGCTTACCCTGCGCCCGCCACTGGGTGTGAGTCGTCTCTCTCTCCAGCACACCGGTGTGACCACACCACCTACCCATCCACTAGTCGCTTAGGGTCAGTCTTGGTTTTCAGATCAACTACTGAGGTGTCACAGGGTTTGTGCCCAAGTGACCCTCCTGTGGACACCCGACCACGTGTCACAGTGCATGCCCAGTGCGGCTTGCTTTGCTCACATTGGTGCTGTGTCATTTTTTGAGAGAGAGAGAGAGACACCACATCCGCCCAGATTCATTATACTATCTTGTGATTTTCTTCCTTTTAATGTGTGCTAGCATTTTGCCAGCATGTGTTTAAGTGTGCTGCACGCATGACAGTGCCCAGGGTGGGCAGAGAGGGCCCCAGAGGCTGCTGGAACTGGAGTTCCAGGCAGTTGTGAGCTGCAGGGTGCGTTCTAGAAGCTGAACCTGGGTCCTTTGCAAGGTCGGTAAGAGCTCTTATCCACAGAGTTAAATTAAACACAACTCTCCAGCCCCTATTCAAGCATACTGCTATGATTTTTCTGGTTTATCCTTGTTGATGCATTAATATGCCTAATTTGTAAATGAAGTCTTTTCATATACATTCATGTACAAGAAAAACACAGGAGAAATAGATCAACTTTCAGGGCACTTTGGCTCTATCCTTCCGTGATGCGTGGGTCCCACAAAAGACAGCCGTGATGGTCGGACAACTTTACCAATACATTTAAAAAAATCTGAATTATATTTTTAAATGGTAACTCTTGTGAAAAATGAACATCAAAATAAAAATAATGGAGATATAAAAAATACTCAGGCCTTCAGCTAGGCTCACTGCATCAATATCTGTGTCTTGTCAGGATCCTGAAGTGACTGTTGACTCGTTCAGGCTTGAGAAACACCATGGGTGTGCGGCTCCCCTCGCTCGGCCGAAGGTTGGACTCACATTGCAAGACTGTTCCTGGCCAAGTGAGCTGCTCTTCCTGTTCCTGACCAACTAACACGTACGTTCCTAGGGCGTCCAGCCTAGAACATCAGAGCTTTCACTCCAGCCACGTCATCTCCTGGCTCTTCCAAAACTGCATTTCTGGGTGTAGGGCTCTGGACCTGGTCGCTTGATTGGAACTGCTGTGCTATTGGCCAGCCATGAGACCTTGGACAAATCGACCAAGACCTCGTGCCTCAGTTTACTGGGAAAATGGGAGTTCATACTTCATAAAGTTGCAGGAAGGAATACATTCATATAAACAGAGCACATGGAATAATATTTATACACAGCGTCATAGCATGTATGACTCTATCAGGTATTAGTATGCAAGCAAATATTATATTCACTTGTTACTATGTTATTATGTGATAGGTAGCAGTTATGGAGCCCTGACAGTGTGCTAGGCATTGAGTTGATGTTTCTCATTATGTCATGTAATTCTAATCTTAATCCTAAGAGGCAGGAATTCATACAGCAAAGGCTTAGCATTATGTGACCTCAATGAGAAACTGAAGTCCAGGGACGCTCAGAGACCTGCCCAGGCACAGTACCGATGGCAGAGGAGCCCCACCCAGCTCTAGAACTACTGCTCCTGCCCTTCAACTTCTGAAGTCATCCATGCAAAAGCAAGAAGCTAGCTAGGACAAGGGACTTGGGATCCCAAGCAAGGGCCTTGGAGTGGCCCCAGTGGACCAGGGCTTCTGGTCCCCTATGAGGTAGATGGAGTGCTGGGGTGTAGAGAGTCCTGGCTGCCTGGTTTGGGGCTCCTTGCTCCTTCTATGACAAGGAGCATACTCAAGAGCACAGTGGCCCAGCCCGCAGTATCCGTGGTTACCCCAGCTGCCAGCCATTCATGAGAGTCACCCCCATAATGCAGGAGGGGGCAGCCCTAAGACTACAGGCTTAGCTAAGGAGGCTTATCACAGGTGTCTAAACCTCTAGCTCCAAAGCAGAACTCTGTAATCCCCTGGGCTTTCCTGAGAACCTCGTGCTCAGAAGTTGTTGGGTGGAGGAAAAGGGAAAACTTTAAGCCAATCTCAAAATGATCCCTCAAGGGTTGCTAAGCCTCTGGGTATGGTTGATTTTGGTTGTGCTGTTTTTATTAGGAGCTTTTGAGTAAGTAAAATTCATTTTTTAAAAAATGTAAGAGTTAGCCGGGCGTGGTGGCGCACGCCTGTAATCCCAGCACTTGGGAGGCAGAGGCAGGTGGGATTTCTGAGTTCGAGGTCAGCTTGGTCTACAGAGTGAGTTCCAGGACAGCCAGGACCACACAGAGAAACCCTGTCTCAAAAAACCAAAAAAAAAAAAAAAAAAAAAAAAAAGTTGCTCAGACCTACGATGTCCCATGCCCCCTCCAGAAGACCCCAGCCTGGACTCCATACCCTTCACTGTCCAACAATCCTCATATCTCCTTCCAAAAACCCCAAACCCAGCATCCCCCACAGGCCCTAACTCCACCGTCATCGACAACAGACATTTAATAAGCACTGCCACTCTATATTTGGATTTCGAAGTGGGCTGTCCCCACCCAGCTGTCGTCATGAGGTGACTGTCCTCAGTCAGAGGACCTGCTGAACGCCTCGCTCTGCCGTGCTCAGCCCGATGCTGCTCAGCTGCCGTTTCCAAAAACAGACTGTTTTTGATGGAAAACACGGCTACATTTCAGAATCATGGCTCTCCTCCCTGCTGAAGCGTCTTCTCCTCACCCAACCCCAGCCAGAAGGCTCTTTCCTAATGGAAATGCTGGAACCACTTACAGCTGTGCAGACGCTAACCTGCTGGGAGAGGCCGGAAGACAGCTGGGGGAGCAGAGCAGTGGATGCATGCAGGATGGAACTTGTGTGATGTGCGTGTGAGTGTGTGTTGTATGATGTGTGTGATATGTTTGTGTTGTATGATGTATATGTCTGTGTTAGTATGTCTGGGTGTCTGTGTGGAGGATGTATGTGTGAGATATGTGTGTTGTATATGTGATGTGTTTGTGAGTGTGTGTTGTATGATGTGTAATGTGTATGTGTGTGCATTGTGTGATGTTTGTGTGTTGTATGATGTCTTTGTGGCATGTTGTGTATTGTGTATGACTGTGTGGTAGAGTGTGTCTGTGTGTATGGGTGTATGTAAGTGTGTGTTGTATGATGTGTAATGTGTGTGAGCATGTATGTATGTATGTGTGAATATTTATGTCTGTGTATGTCTGTGTATGTATGTGATATATGTGTGTTGTGTGTGTTGTAAGTGTGGTAAGTGTGTGTGTCTGGGGATATGTGCATGAGATGTGTGTATGTGATGTGTGAATATGTGTGTCTCTGTGTATGATATATGTGTGTGTGTGTGTATGTGGTGTTTGTGTAATGTGTATGTGTGTGATGTGTGTATGAGTGTTTTGTGTGTGTGTTTTGCATGGTGGATAGTGCTTGCTTTTAAAAATAAAAGAAAGAATTATGAGTCTGGCTGCTTAATTAAATCATTATCAATTTTTATTTTAACTCCATTTTTCACTTTCACAGATTTGAATGAGCACCAAGATTGAACATCCCTGAGACATAAGTATGAATCTACAATCCTTTGGGGACAGAAATGAGTTAATGATGTTAGATCAACTTTGATATTTTGTAAAAATTAAAAAATTTAAATGAACACACATCATCTCTTCACTTTAATGTCCCAATATATCCTCCTTTGTTTCAGTTACTTCATTTTGGCATGGAAGCTTGCTATGGTTTCAAACTCTTGGTCCTCCTGCCTCAGCTTCCCCGATTGCTGGGGTTACTAGCACACACCTTCATCCAATTCCTTTGCCTGTTGTTAAGCTCATTGCCTACACACAGCGTCTGTTCTGAATCCAGATAAGGGAGGAGGACCTGGTTAGGTCTAAGAGGGCCCATCACAATGGAGAGGACAGACATCCGATGTCACGCTTCTAGCAGAAATAACACAGAGTTCAGAGTCAAAATATCCGGACAGAGTGGGACAGCTCGGTGCTTACCTGAGCATGATCCCCCAGCCCCGTACAAAAGAGAAGAGAACGCCCGGTTACAGACTGCCTTAACCACTGCTCTACCTGGTGTCATGTTTGGATGAGTCTGTGAACTTAGCCTTTCTCTTCCTTAAGGGACCCTCCAAGCCTCGCTCAGGGAGGGAGGACTCGGGGAAGCTTGTGGTGCTGCGTCAGAGCTTGCCTTCTCAGTGTCCGGATGAGCACGCAGTCCGTCTGCTTGCTTCTCTGTTCCGCTTAGCTGTCTGGGTAAATGCATGCACTGTTTCCCCAGTGTTTTGGCCTTTGAAGCATTCAAGCCTGCATCTCAGATCGAAAGGCTCAATTCTTTTTTGCTGAAAGCAATAGCAAGCATTTGCCCTGACAAGAAGCAGACACTCAGAAGAAGAATCACATTTTTTTTTTCTGCACTGGGGCAAGCATCACTACTGCCCTCCTAACCTGGATTCTCAGTTCCAGCAGTGTCGACCTTCAGGGCTAACTCTGTTATGAGCTGTATCCCAGGCCTCTCCCTGCTAGACCCGGGCCTGTCCTGTCTCAGCCCTCCACCTCGCTGCAGGAACACAGTGCTCCCTCATCTGGCTGTTACATAGGCTCTGGGAATACAAACTCGGCTTGCACAGCAGGCACAATACCCACAGGGTTATCTCCTCGGCCCTGTCCTGTACGTCCTAAACCCTACTCTTTTAGATACTATCTCCATGTACTCTGAGTTGGAATTACATTGTTTACTAGACAATGGACCACGGCTTTCCAGGAATTCTCTCATGTCTAAAGGTACTTGGAACTCACAGAGACAAGGAAGAAGAAGACAGCAGCCACTATCGTGCTATGCTGAATCGTGGGCATCAATTTAAATAATTTAAGAATAAAGTAAGACCCTATAGCCAGCCATAAGAAACTGCTTTCAGCTGGGCGTGGTGGCGCACGCCTTTAATCCCAGCACTTGGGAGGCAGAGGCAGGCAGATTTCTGAGTTCGAGGCCAGCCTGGTCTACAGAGTGAGTTCCAGGACAGCCCGGGCTACACAGAGAAACCCTGTCTCAAAAAACAAACAAACAAACAAACAAAAAAAAGAAACTGCTTTCAAATAAAGAAATCATCTAAAGAAGGTAGTATCATGTGGGCATTTGTAGACTTTGGAGTCTTTTATATAAGCTGATATATTTTAAATGAATAATGAATTCCAAAAAATGCCAGATAAACTAGGCATCATGGCACATACCCATAATCCCAGAGCTTGGGAGGCTGAGGCAGAAGGATTGCCTCAAGTTTGAGGCCAACCTGGGCTATAGAGTATAGCATACTAAGTAGCTTTAGTTAGCCAGCTTTCTACTCCTGTAATGAAATACCAGGGATAGACTACTCATAAGGAGGGACATTTATTTGGGCTGACAGTTTTAGAGGTTTCCTTGTATCTGTTGATCCTGTTGGGTGTGGGTCCGTGGCCAGTCAAGCGTGTGACGGAATGAAGCTGCCCTCCTCACGGTAGCCGGGGAAGTGAGTAAATATTCATCAGCACAAAAAAACAATGACGGTAAATTAGATAAAGCCCGGTTACGCCAGTTCCCTGCCTCCCCGTGAATAAACAGAGAGAGCGTGGAGATGAACTGCTGGAGGCAAAGATGGCGCTTGCACTCAGCTGTGCGCATGGGCGCTGGGTGTGGATCTAACCCTGGTCCTCACGACCACACAGTGAGTGAGTGCTCTTACCCACCCAGACGTCACCCTGGCCCTGTTATTTTTATCTGGGCAGCTCTATGTTCCACGGGACTTTTCATCAACCAAACAACTTAACATGAAAAATGTTATTTACTGAACCGTGCACATTGGTCAGTTTGGAAGCTAGGTTCTAGGTACATTTCTAAAATGGATTTACTTAATCCTGATAATGAGCATACAAAACCCCACCATCATCTCCATTACTTAACAACAATAACAACAAATAAAAACATATAGCTTACAAAGTGAAATACATTAAACTCATACCTGGAAAGCGGAGCTAGGATTTGAACCTAGGTCTCTCTGATGGCAGAGACCGTGCTTTTGTTCTTTCTTTCTTTCTTTTTTAAATTATGACTGGGTTTTTAGGGGGTTTGGGAAAGGGTTGTTTTGCTTCTGTTTTATGGTTTTTACTGTATGGGTCCGTGTAGGCACACCCGTGCCACACACACAGTGCACATGTAGAGGTCAGTGGAAAACTTTTAGGAGTCAGTTCTCTCCTTCCTCCATCCAGAGGCTAACACAAACACCTTTACCCGCTGAGCCTTCTCGCCAGCCCCAGAGAGCATGCTTGCAACAGGCGCTATAGGTGAGTACTTATGAGCAATACCCAGGAGCGCGCGAGGTAGGAGCCCCGAGCGTGGTGAAAAGCGCTCAGCAGCCCCCACCTCGCTTCCAAGCCAGCACGGACTGGGCACGCTGGCTCGAGCACAGTGTACTCTTCTCTAACGCGTTTGTGTAGGAGGCATTGGCGGTGCGCTGCCGTGTCAGTCCACTCTCCGAAGCCTATCTCCCTCTTACTGAATTTTCTTCCAAACATTCCATCATTCTGTGTCCAGAGAAAACGGTGGTTTTGCCTTGTGCTTTTGGCACTACCGGAGAGACGATAATGTAAAGAGAAATGGAAGTAGAAGATCCCGAGTCCACTTTATTGAGACGAAAAGTAAGTTTCCAGTGAAGGTGGGAAGACATAGGAGATAGCAAGTGGCTTTCTGTGGAAGAGCCACGACCAAGCCACAGGAGCGAACAAGCGATCTGGAAGCCTGGATCCCTGGAGGTCATTTCTGCACATGCGCAAGCCCTTGGGCAGTGCCTGACAATTGTCTGTGTCTCAATGTCCCAGTAGCTCAATAGACCGTCATAAGAATTTCTAGTATTTACTTTGTAAATCTTGTCTTAAATTGTGATAAAAACCAAACAAACAACACTCTGCTAGTCTAAATCTGGGAGGAAGTTTAAGCTGTTTTGCCGTGATTTCACCTAAGAGAGCGTCAGAACAAGAGAAGTATCATCTTCACCAGGAGCAAAGACACAGGGAGATGGACTCAGGGGGATTCCAGGCACGTGACCTGTCCCTCCTTTCTAGAAATGAGTCTGCTGGTGGCTTTTAAGACAGAAAGCATGCCATCTCTTTCATTTAGAGACTCCACTTCCGGAGAACACCCTCCTACAAGACTATGGTAACCCTCGAACCCGCAGACGCCGTCAACAGTGCAGAAATGACGCATGTATCCAACTTCCACTGAGCAAAAACCATGACCACGGTATGTTCAATCGAAGAGGAAATCAAAGACGAAGAAAAATACACACAGAGAAAATTGGGTAAAATGAAAATCTGAAAACAATGTAGACTCAAAACAATAGATATAGGCTCAATGCCAGAGAGGTGGCTTGGGGGGGGGGGGGTAAAGGTGCCTGCCACCATGGTTGGGACCCATGTAGTGGAAGGAAAGAACCGACTTCCACAAGCTGTCTTCTGACCCCCATGCGTGCACCATGGCAAGTGCATACACACACACACACACACACACACACACACACACAAGTATATGTAGTTTTCAGATGTTTAAATACTATCTAGATAATACAACCCCTCCATTTCCTTGTGCGTAAAAACAACTAGTAATAAAGCCCGCATCAGAGAGGGATGGAGAGAATGAAATGAACTGAGGTCATGAAAAGGCTTAGGACAAAGCCCTGTGCTCAGAAGCGCTAACTGAGCATTTTTAAGATTCCACTGATGGGCTGGAGAGATGTCTCCGCGGTTGAGAGCACTCCCTGCTCTTGCTGAGGACACGGGTTGTTCAGTTCCCACCACCCCCACAGTGACTCACAGCTGCCTCTAACTCCAGTTTCAGGCTATCCTCCGCCCTCTTCTGGTCTCTGTAGGAACTGTACGCACGTGTTGTCCTTACATGCATAAAGGCAAACACTCAACACTCACAAAATAAAAACAAATGCATCTTCCTTAAAAAGAATCTTTCTTCCTTTTGTTAGAATTATTTATTTATTTTATGTATATGAGTACAGTGTAGCTGTCTTCAGACACACCAGAAGAGGGCATCGGATCCCGTTACGGATGGTTGTGAGCCACCATGTGGTTGCTGGGAATTGAACTCGGGTCCTCTGGAAGAGCAGACAGTGCTCTTAATCACTGAGTCAGCTCTCCAGCCCACAAATACATCTTTTAAAATTAAACCAAAATAAAATTCCATTGATTGTATTACTATAAGATGCACTTATTATCTATATAAATGCAAATCCCTGTTCTGATTAAATAGTATTGTCAACCGTCTTTGGGTTTGTTTGGGGTTTGGAGGGGGCTGATGGTATTTTTTTGCCATAAACTAATGTTATGATGCAGTTGGATAATTTACCTCTGATCCTTCTCAGCTGAGGGCAAGATGCGTCCCTCATAAAGTCAAGGGGTGCTGTGCTGATCAACCTTTAATGTCACAACAAAAGAATTGACCAAAAGCCTTCTTTTCCTTTTGAGACGGGGTCTCGCTGTGTATCCCTGGCTGGCCTGGAACTCACCACATAGAGGAGGCTGCTCTGTAATTCACAGAGATGCAGGTGCCTCTGCCTCCCAAGGGCTGGGATGAAAGGCCTGTAACACCACATCTGTCAAGAGAAGCGATCTTAAAGGAAAGATTCAACCTAGTTCGTGCTTTCAAAGTCTGCTTCTTTGGGCCTAAAGTGGGGCAGACTGTCATAATGGATGTCAGGAGTGTGTGACAGAGAAGCCAGGAAGTAGAGAAAACAGGAAGGGCCTGGGGCAAGACAGACCTTTCGAAGGCATGCCTCCCCAGTGACCTACTTCATTCAACTAAACCCGAGCACCCCAGACAGCTACCAACACAGGAATAAGCTAATTCATTGGCATTAGTGCCCTCATGATCCAGTAATCTCTAGGTAATGTCACCAGCTGGTAACCAAGTCTTTAGTTCATAAGCCTTTGAAAACTTTTTATGTCCAAACCATAACAAGTCTATTTTCTTTTTTTTTAAGTTTAAAAAAAAAAAGATTTTTATTTTATGTCAATGGTTGTGTGTCTGAGCACTACCTCTTGTGCCTGCTTCCCACAGAGACCAGAAGAGGGTGTCAGATTCCCTAGAACTGGAGTTACAGACAGCTGTGACTCTCCCCGTGGGTGCTGGGAACCCAACCTGAGTTCTCTAAGAGAGCAGCAAAAGTTCTTAGCCACAGAGCCATCTCTGGAGCTCTCCTGTCCTATTATTTTTTTTAAAAGCATCTCTACTTTCTTGTATCAATTAACTGCCTTTGGCATTATATTCTATGGTTTAATTTAACCTTAGGGCAATTCCCTTTGACTATACCATCATATATTCAGAATCTAACATAAAGACACTGCCAAGGATTTTCTAAACACTCTTACAAAAAAAAATTTTTTTTAAACACATCAACACAGGTCATGGTAATAAATGACTTTTTTATTAAAGATTTATTTTTGTTATTTTTAATCGTGTGTATGAAGGGGCTGAGTGCGGATGTGTGCACACAGGTGCAGGTGATCAAGAAAGCCAGAGAAGCCAGAGGAACCAGCTTTCCCCTGGAGTCACAAGTGGTTATGAGCTTGTCACCGCAGGTACTCAGTACCAGACTCAGGCTTTCTAAAAGAACAGTATGTGCTCTGAACCACTGAGCCATCCCATCTCCAAACCCATAATAAAAATGACTTTCAGGCTGGAGAGATGGCTCAGTGGTTAAGAGCACTCGATGCTCTTGCAGAGTGCCCAGGATCAATTCCTAGCACTCGTGTGGTAGCTTAAAACCATTCACAACTTTAGTTCCAAGGGACCTCATGCCCTTTCCTGACCTCCTCAGACACCAAGAACACATGTGGTGCATACGGAAACATGCAGGCAAAACAGTCACTCATAAAATAAAAAGAACAGTTTTTGTTTTTTTAAACTGCTTTCATTGAAAAGAATGGTCTCGCCTGTAGTCAGAACTAGGCTGGACCGAAAGATAAGGAACGGACACCTATCTGGACATGCCCGCTCTTGTAACCCCAGGTTGGAGTCTCATAGGTGTGCTTAGGGTCGTCCTGTTCACAGATCTCAATATATTTGAGAATCCTTCAATTTTGTCTTCAGACAGAGTGAGTCACATTCTGACTCACTGGAGACCAGTCATGGACAGGACATTTAGAAAAGGGCCTTTTGGATCCAAAGTCTAGAGATGGATCCTTTCCCGAGGGTTTGGGGCTGACGCAGGTCAGCGGAAGGGCGCACGCAGGGGCCCTCTGAAAGGAATTTAGTCCCTGCGCTCAGAGGAAACTGAGGAGTTAAGATTGCTTGCTCATGGCGGAATTGGCTCTAGAACCAGAAAGGTTAAATTATAAATCTTCCACAAAACACAAGTTTCTCTACATCATTTTCCTCTGGAACTAGATGAGAAACAGCTGGACGCTGGAACAGAAAACCACTGGAAGGACTCAATGGTGGCCAGCGAAGCTTGTCCCGGCCTTTCCCGCTGCCAATGCCCGATCTCAGCTCAGCTCAGGGGGCCAACTCCCCAGAACCCCCTTCCAGAACATTCCTCCTCTTGCTTCCTCCCAAGCGCACAACCCCTTTCCTCACGGCACTCTAGCTACCGAGAAGTATCTTACCTGTTTGTCGTCACTATTCTTGCCACAGTGTGTCATGAGAGAAGCAAGCTCACCTGGCTGGCTGTCACCGTCGCGTCCCACTCGAAGAACAGGGCAGGCACGTGCAGGTGCTCAGCTGGTGTGTGACGTCAGACGCACGTGATTGACTGGCCACGGCGCTCCGCAGTTTCCTTCCCAGCGTTTCTTATGCAGCCAGAAACAAGTGGAAGAGATGCATAAGAATATTTATCTGAATAAAGAGAACCTCGGCACCAGCCTGACTTCAAACTCCACTTGACATACCTAGAAAGTCTAACCGGCGCAGGTTTCTGTGAGTTCCAGAAGATGGCTTGTTTTTCTCACATCTGTCTCCCCAGCCTCCAGAACTATGCTTGGCACATAAAGGACACTCAATAAATGGGTAGATCTTTACCAGTTACGTACTTAGGGTCATGTTAGCCACTATTACTATCGATCTACCTCATCTAATCACCATTACAACAGAATGAAGCTAAACTCTAAGCCACATTTTATAGATGAGAAAATGGGGCTTTGACGTTTCCTTCAGTTAAAAAAACAAAATAACAAAAAGAATGTTTGAAGGCAGGTCTGTCAGACACCAAAGCCATAAAGCAGTCACCATCTCCCTGTCTCCAAAATGGCCCTAACACAAAGTCAGCAGAGTTTTCTGTTTTTAAGAGTCTAGTGGGAGCCGGGCGTGGTGGTGCACGCCTGTAATCCCAGCACTTGGGAGGCAGAGGCAGGCGGATTTCTGAGTTCGAGGCCAGCCTGGTCTACCGAGTGAATTCCAGGACAGCCAGGACCACACAGAGAAACCCTGTCTCGAAAAACCAAAAAAAAAAAAGAGTCTAGTGGGATCGATGCTTCACCATACTATAATCCACTGAACCAAAATATAACCTGATTACCACTGTATCCAGGCCAGGGCCTGGCACTAAATAGGCATTGATGAGCATTAGTAATTGATTGAAGAAGAGAACTAAGGGAAACAGGAGGGGAGTGAAAGGAAGGGGGGGTAGAGGGGTCTCTGGAGACCCTCGGGGAAAGACCGCAGTCTTGGGCTTTCTGAGAGGACGTCATATCAGAAGCAGCCTGCAAGTGTAGATCCTGTCTCTGACTTCCTGATAGAAGCTGCTAGCACCCTAGGAACCCCCAAATGCTTCCCCGCCCACCTGCCATGTCTCCAGACCTATCAGCATTTCGGCCTGGCATTTGAGCCCTCACCAATCCTGCCTGGATTGACCCTGTGACCTGCTGGAGGGAAGGAACAAAGAAACACTGTCTGGGATGGGAATTCCTGTCTCCCAGCCTGGTTCCTCCATCACATTAAGGGATACACTTTAGGCCAGATCCCTGGGGTGGATGGAGCACAGCAGGGGAGCACTTGCCTTGAATGCACAAGGTCCTACATTGTGGTCCTCAATAAAAGAGAGAGGGGCTCTGTGGGTACTGAGCCTGATGATCTGAGTTTAATCCTAGAACTCAAAATGGTAGGAGAGAAACAAGTTATTCTCTGACCTCTACATGCAAGGTCTGACACACACACACACACACACACACACACACACACACGCACACACACAATTTATCAATTATTCATAATAAATAAACAAATGTGATTTTTAAATTTTTAAGAAAAAAAGAGGGAAAAAAAAACCTCCACACATCCAATACTGGCTTCATTTGAAACAAAGATGGTCTGAGTCGGGGCTGGGGAGGCTTAATAATCTTCCTTTGATGACTGCGACGCTGCAGTCTCATTTCCTTGGGCCAAGGCATCTCATCTGAATGTGGGGCTCCATGGCTATTTATCTGCTTGTGTTCTGCACAGATAGGAGTTCTAATGACCGTGTCTGCTTTATTTCAATGTAGAGCCAGCCCCACCACAGGACACGGGCCCTGGTTACATTTTTTTTAATTTATGCATTCAACACATGCTAATTAGAGACAGGTCTGCTCCAAAAAGTTCTGAGATCCAGCTTTTTCTGGAAGTTGGCAGCAAGCTCTTCAGACAAGACTCCTGGCCTGATCAGTTATGGGACTATTTGAAATCTCTCCCTCTCCCTCTCCCTCTCCCTCTCCCTCTCCCTCTCCCTCTCCCTCTCCCTCTCCCTCTCCCTCTCCCTCTCCCTCTCTCTCTTTCTTTCCCTCTCCCTCTCCCTCCCATTTACACCTCATGCTATACAGAGATGGGCCAAGGTTCTTGGATATGGGATACTCAAGACTCAAGTGATCATTTTTTAACAATTCTTAAAGTTTCTTTTAAATGTAAGTACACTATAGCTCTCTTTGTGCACACCAGAAGGGGACATCAGATCCCATTACAGATGGTTGTGAGCAACCATGCGGTTGCTGGGAATTGAACTCAGGACCTCTGGAAGAGCAGTCAGTGCTCTTAACCACTGAGCCGCCTCTCCAGCCCCTTGAATGAGCACTCTTACAATCTAAGTACCACCCATATGACCTTTTAAGTTCTGAAACCTTCTCCGTTCCCCCAAGCACTCGGCCCCACACGCTTCAGCTGAGCTGTGTGGCCGCTTGTGGTGGGCATTGTCACAGCTGCTGAGGTGACTACACTCATCAGGGATTCTGTTCCCACCCAGTTTGCTCTCCCACTAGTGAGGCAATAAGAGGAAAATACAATGTCCAAGTGAGAAGGGGGTTAAGCAGCCAAGTCAGGAGAGTGGGTGGAGGGATGTTGGGGAATAGAGAACACTTTGCTAGAGAACCTAAAGGAAAAGAAGAAGTCATCCCAAGATCTCATTTCAGGCCGTCCTCTTGGATTCACAAACAGAACAAACAGATCAGCATCCCACACTCATTCCTACCTCAGGACCTTGGCACATGCTATTCCTTTTGCAGGAAGAGAGGCATTTAACCTTTTGAACCGGTTTTACATATCTCTCTTTTTTAAAAGATTTGTTTATTTAGTGTGTGTGCGCCTGTGTGTGTGTGTGTGTGCGTGTATGTGTGTGTGTGTGTGTGTGTGTGTGTGTGTGTATGTACACTATAGCTGTCTTCAGACACACCAGAAGAGGGCATCAGATCCCATTACAGATGGTTGTGAGCCAGCATGTGGTTGCTGAGAATTGAACTCAGGACCTCTACAAGAGCAGCCAATACTTTTTAACCACTGAGCCATCGCTCCAGCCCTGGACTATACATATCTTTAACATTCCATGACTGCACAAATGTGGAGGCTTTGTGATGCAGACTTCCTTTGGAAGCTTGTAAGGGAGATGCCTGTCTGCAGAGGAGACTTTAAAGACCAGAAAGAAGCCTTCCGTGAACTTCAATGGGTCCCAACCGCTGCAATCACAGCCCAGTTTAATGCCCTGGAAATGGGGCCAGACCAAGGCTATGTCTCTCAGATCCAGGAACAGGGACTATCCCAAAGCTCAGCTCTGGCCAGCTTGTCTTGAAATTGCCCCTTCTAAGCCCCACACCCCTTTGATTTTGGGTATGGGTGTCCACAGATCCACAGACGTGTGACCTCACAAGCATCCAGGGTACCCAACTGTCTCTCCAGTAACTGTGGCACCGCTGAAGACTCTTCCCTCCTGGCAGCCTGAACCTACCATCCCAGGCCGGGTTGCTCCAGCTGGAGGCACAGCTGGGAACACCCGTCCTGACTGTTTTGTCCTGATGGCCACTATTACTGTTGGCTTCCCTGGGTCTTCTTGTTTGAGGGCCAGTAGAGCCGGCAAAGGAGGCGGTGCTTATGTCTGGAACGAATGTGCCTTTATGGTGGGAATGCCATGTGAGTCTGGACGTAAAACTGAGGAAAGGCCGGGCAGGATGAGAAGGAGCATGACCAATCACCAAATAGGGGGTTATTGGCCACTCACTTTATTGGGCCATAACAGCCCTCCTTTCTGCTTTAGATGTTAGCAGCTGGTCACAAGCTTGAAGGCGAGGTGTGCAGGAGGCAGCAAAGACGAACTTAACTCAACTCTCCCTGGAGCCGTGTACTTCCCTTCCCTGGCCATCTTCTCAAATGAACACACTCATTCAAGAAGCAAGGGGTTGCCTGGGCACCAGGCGCCAGCAGGACCATCCTCCTTCATCAAGAATATTTATCCTCTCCAATTTACAAAAGCTAGTGGTCTGGCTTTGTTCTGGAGGGAAAAGAAGAGATACAGACAAATGGATCCAAGAGAGGAGAATGTTGTAACAGCCAGGTCTCCTGTTTGACTGCTACGGACCTGTGTCTGCCCCTGCTGAGGAAGACTGTGTGTGTGTCCTCAGCCATTCGGGGACCCCTCCAGTCCCCTTCCCAAGATCAATCAAAGAGAATAGGGCTCCTTGTGTCCCTGGAGTGGATTGGCCGGGGCCTCTGCAGATGTGCTGCTCTTAGCAGCTTTCGCTGCCTTCCGGTGCACTGGCTGGAGACAGGGCTCCCTTGGCAGAGGGCTGGCCTGTGTGACAAGCATGACGCCACGGGTCCCCATCCCTAGTATGACATCAACTGAGAGCGCTAGTATACATACACCTCTAATCCTGGCACTCAAGAGGTCATCTTTGGCTATGTAGTGAGTTCTAGGCTAGCCTTTGTACAACCTGTCCTGGCTCAAAGGAGGAGGAGGGGACAGGAGAGGAGGAGGGTGATCGCTTAATAACTCCCATTTGCAAAGAGCTCCCCAGTTAAGCTATTCTTGGACTACGGGAGAGCTGGAGGAGATCGGAAAGATAAACTATGGAGACCCTGGGAAAGGTCTCCTTTGCCCATGGGCCGTGTGGCCCGTGTCCTGGCACTAAGTAGGAAGCTTAAAGCAAGACCATTGCCTTGAGTCTGAGGCCAGCCTAGGATTCAAAGTAAAATCTTGTCACAAAAAACCAAATAAACAAAACAAAACAAAACAAAAAACAAACGAGCAAACAAAAGAAAAGACTCTCCTTGGTTCACAAGAGTCTCTGAGCTCTCCTTTCTGGAGACCACATTTACCATACATTTTTCTTTCAAAGTTCAAAGCCAAACTAGAAAATGTGGTCTGTCAGACAGGGGTGCAGCAGCGGCTCCCTACCTAGCTCACCACACTGCCCACATAGAACCTGCTGTCCCTGACACACCACAACTCTGAACTTCCCATTTATTTGTTTAGTGCTGCAGAGTCTTAAGCCAGGCTGTAAAGAATGTCTCAAAACACTGGGACTCCAGGCCAGGGTGGATTCCTAGACCAGTTCTAAATCAACGCTTGTGTTTGGCAGACTCCAGATCTTCGTGGAAAGGCCAACCAAACGGGTCGTTATCCTTTAAGGGGGCCTGCTCAGCTCTCCTGAGTTTGGACGCATCCAGCAGGGCCTGAGAACGCTGGCGCCAGAGCATGGCAGTCTAGCCCTGCAAGAGTCTGGAATGGAGGCGGCAATACCAGGAGAAATACGGTAACGTTTCCATCAACAGCTCTGATTCCAGGATGAGCCCCTGGGATGCAGCCTCGCCCTGGCCCGCTGGTCCCAAGCTTGTGGCAGCCCTGCCCCGCTGAGACTGCGAGTGATTGAAATGCAATCGACCTATGGTCAGGGCAGAAGCGTGGGGGGTGAAAAGAAGAGAGATAAGTCTTTAATCAAGGTGCCTGTCCATCACCTCACACTCTCCAGACGGTTTGCCAAACACCAGACTTACCCAAGTGAAAGAAATAACTCTCTTTAGTTTCTGCTCCCAGTCTGTCCCATAAATTAACTGTAGACCGGCTTTTCCCCACTCTGATCCACACAGCTCATCTCTACTCCAAATCACCCCTACCCAGGAGCAAAAGCTTGGACAGATACTATACAACAGAAACCCAAGAAGTTAGTATTCAGTATATCATGCCTGATTAAATAAACTAGCTAAGAGAGAGATTTGAGAGAGCTTCACACACACACGTACACATACACACACATGCACGCACACATACATACACACATGTACACACAACACACAAATGTGCAAGCACATATACACAAACACATACATAAATACACATACATACAAATACAAGCAAGCACACACCTACAAAAGCATACACACACACATATACATATACACATGTACACACAAATCTACCTACAAATACACATACATACACCCACAAACTTACACACATACCCACACACAAACACACATACATATAAACACATACAATCGCGCGCGCGCACGCACACACACACACACACACACACACACACACGAAAATAAATTGAAGTTTTAAAATTTTACCCGTTAGTGCCCTCTGTGAATTTGAGGGCAGACCCAGTCTACAAAGTGAGTTCTGGGTCCGCCAGGGCTACATAGTTAAGTCTCAAAACAACAACCAACCAACACACAAAACCGCCCCTTAGCTTTTGAAGCTTGGCAGAGGGGAGTTTTCTTCCCCTTGGCCTGCCTGAAACCCCATCTTTCTGAAGGACAGCGCACCAGCTCAGGACAGCCGTTCTCTTCCGTCGCCACCAAATGTTTAAGAATTGAGTTCTCTAATCAATCCCAAGGACAATCAGTTCTCTACAATCTGCTTCCTTTCCGTTTTTTATCATGATTTTTCAGCATAAAATCTGTGTGTGTGTGTGTGTGTGTGTGTGTGTGTGTGTGTGTGTGATGTCTGTATGTGTCAATGTAGTCGTATGTTTGTGAGTGCACATGTAACGTGTTCAGTACGTATAAAAGTCATAAGGGCGTCTTCCTCAGTCAGTCTTCACCTTATACCTCGAGACAGTCTCCCAGGAAAACTGGAGTTCATCGTTTAGCTGGGCCAGCAAGCGTCGGAGAGCCTCCTGTCTCTGCCTCCCCAACATTCCTGGCAAACATGTCACCCAAGAGCCTTTTCAAATGAAGTCAGCACACTAACCATCCAGCGTAGGCCATGATGGAGTTTTGTGCAATTATCAAAGAGAGACCATCAGCCCCCCCACCCCCCCCATCTGGCTGGCTTACGGGAATGAGCCTTCTCAGCCCCTCCCTCCCCCCATTGTTGGAAATTTCCCTGATATCTGTGCACATGGACAGAAGCCTGTGTAAATGCCCCCATCAAAAGCCCTTACTGAGAACAAACGCATCTATCTCTCGGCTTTGTTCTCTGGTGTTTTCTCCTAGAGATCTGCTGGTGGTGAGAGGGTATTAGAGATCAGAAGAGACAGCACTCCTTCTGGAACAGTGACATTCTTGGAATGTGCGGGAACACCCCTGCAGGCTCTCCACTGGACAGCAGGCACCCAGGGTCCCCAGGGACCCAGCCCTTGAGGTGGCTTTGTCTCTGTGACTGTATTTAACATTTCCCAAGCTGCCCGTGTGGAAGCGCGCACTCTGAATAGCGTAAGTTCCCTGCTGGGCACAGTGGGGCCAAATATCTTGTCTCCAGAGCTGTCCGGGGGGAAATCAAGGGCTTAGAGTCACTGGTACTTGAGCTAAAGCTTAGGGACAAAAATCACACGTGGCTGATTCCACACTCTATTCCTTCCCTTCCTGCCTGGATTAGAATCCTCCTAAGTGACACACCCCTTCCCCTGACTCTCCACCCGTGTCCCTTGCACCCCTCGAACCCTAAGAAATAAGTGAGAAACATGATTCAAGTCAACCGAAAGTTAAGTCATACCAATCTTTAATGTCTAGCTGTGATTCATGGTTGTATCAAAAACGAAAACAAAAACAAAAGGAAACCACCTGTGTAAATCAAATCGGCCCACGGACAGAGATGTCTTTCTCTTGCCGGCCTTGCAGCAGGAGATCGCCTCGACAGATCCAAGCACCTTAGCACTATTTGGGGGCCACACAGTCCATCCCCCACACAGCATACTGATGAGCACCATGATCAAATTATGCGGAAAGAATTCCACAGACCACAAAGAGAAAGCCCTCCTCTTCCAAATGAGCGGTTGGGAACGTAGGAGCGATCCTCCCTGTGGCTGCTGACGTGTCACTTTCCGCCTGGTTTTTTTTTTTTTTTTTTTTTTTTTATCTTGAGCGCAGGGCTCAATCCAAGCTGAGCCGAGAGACCTCGAACAATGAAGCCTCTTTTTCTGCTTCACACCCACTCTTCCGAGCCCAGAACTGAGCAAGCGTCAGGCAAGACTGACTGGCGCAAAGTGGCAGCCTTGGATAAGTTGAGATATTTGTGACACCAAGATAAAGATGTTCCACGTTGCTGAGGCCTCGCGGTCGCCCAGAGAAAGCACGGAGATGCGAAGACAAGCCGAGGCTCGCAGCGGTTTTATTTGACCTTCCTTTGCCTGCCTGGTCCGCCCGCGGAGAAGTAGCAGAGCCGCGAACGGACGAAAGAGGGCAGTGTTTGCTGTGACTTTTGTCCCGCTCTTGGATCTAGCACAATGCAAGTGAGCCAAGACAGAACTATGCCCAGCATTTCATAACAGGAAGTGGGGAGTAGATTAGATACCGGGCGCCGCAGTCCCCACAAAGGAGCACTGGGAGTCTGTAAAAGTCGCTCGTTTCCCTATACAAAACCTAGCTATTTGGGAGGCTTTGGTTTTGGTGGGGTGTTTTGGTCCGCTTGGTGAAATTTCTCAGAGCACTTAAGAGAATGTGTAATATTTTCAAACCATCACAAGTCCGGTGGATGGATCCTTTAGTTGAAACCATTTGTTTTGCAGATGGGGGCCAGATTTCTCCATTTATCATCTGTTTCGCTTTGTGCTAAGATTTTATCGCTATGTGAGGGGGCAGGCAGATTTCCCTACAGGAGGTATTTCGAGAATTTGCAGTCATTTCAAAGTAAGACACACACACACACACACACACACACACACAAAACCAACCATGAGGTCCTAGCAAGCAAATCCTACTCTGAGCCCTACATGTCATGGAGCTGGGAGAGATTTTATGGTTCTTTCGGAGAAACTATCTGAATGTCAGTGCAGCCAATGAAGGCCTGAAATCCAGGCAGCTAAAAAGTACCCCGTGCCACCAATGCAGCTGTCTGGTCTCAGCTGACGTCTTCTCTGATGACAAGGAAGAGTACTTATACAGAGCAATTTCTTCCTACAAATATGTTAGAGCACGGCTATGTAGACGATTACTTTGGGTGTTTGTTTGAGACAGGATCTAATAGTCACTGTCACCCAGAGTTAACCTCAAAATCCTGGGAGTCCTCCTGCCTCAGCTTCCCAAGTGCCGGGATTATTATATAAGGTTCTATTTATTGTAAGACACAAAACGCTGACAAGGGCATAATGTTAGCCTTTAAGAAAGGAAGCATCATCAAGCCGGGCGTTGGTGGCGCACGCCTTTAATCCCAGCACTTGGGAGGCAGAGGCAGGCGGATTTCTGAGTTCGAGGCCAGCCTGGTCTTCAGAGTGAGCTCCAGGACAGCCAGGACTACACAGAGAAACCCTGTCTCGAAAAACCAAAAAAAAAAAAAAAAAAAAAAAAAAGGAAGGAAGCATCAAAGAAGACATAGGACTGTCTTGTAACTCATTGGTAGAACTCAAGGCCATGAGTTCAGTCCTAAGCAGAGCCAAGAGTTTTTTTTTGTTTGTTTGTTTGTTTGTTTGTTTTTTAATAGTCATGATTCAAGACAGAGCAGAATCCACAGGGGAAAATGTATTAATTGCAAAAGTAGAGATCATTTGCATCTGGATTAGAGGATGAAGGAAGGAAGGCACACGGACGAGAGACTCGCACTTGAGCTCTGAAGAAGCAGTGGCCTTTAAGAGACTCGCAGATGGTTGGGAAAGAGGCTCCCGGGCTGAGAGAAAGCCAGGCATCAAGAACTGTCAGTGCGTCCTTATAACCCCAGCACCCAGAAGCTAAGACAGGAAGATTGAAAGTTTAGGGCTAGCCTCAGCCACGTGGAAAGTTTAGGGCTAGCCTCAGCCACGTCTCCAACAGGAAGCCAAGCTGTAGAAGAGCGTGGGCTTGTTAAGCGTCAACCGCAAAGTGCAAAGTCTGTCACTCGTACTAAAGGGAGGTGAAGAGTCTGGAAGGCCGCTTATAACTTCTCTGCAGACACAGCAACCAGAACAGTGGATTTGATCCAAAGCCACGGGTAGGAAAGTGCTGGGGGGTTTGGGGAGGGTTCAGGGGACAAGCACAAAAACAATGACAAGAGCAGAGGAGAAGGCACAGTGATTTGACAGCCAAGTAAAGGACATTGAAGGGAGTGAGGACAGAGGTGACACCAGCACAAGGCGAAGGGAGGTTAGGGGAAGAGAGGCAGGAGTTCCGGGATTGATGTGTTGACTCAGAGGCTAAGATAAATGCTTAATATGGATTTGGCCACAGCACAGGTGAGAAGCAGGGCTGGTGTTAGAAGGAAGGTCAGGAAGGAAAGGGAGAGGTGCACTTAAGATAAAGCCTGGTGCATCTGACAGTGACCCTTCAGAAAGGTTATCTTGCCATCCCAAGCCACAGCCTCAGAGTCCCCCATCAATGCTCCAGACGCTGGGCTGCCGGGCTGCCGGGCTGCCGGGCTGCCGGGCTGCCGGGCTGCCGGGCTGCTGGGCTGCTGGGCTGCCGGGCTGCTGGGCTTGGCATGTAGCTTGCCTGGACCTTGCCTATTTGCCACTGGCTTGACCACTGACCCAAGAAAGCCTGATATTGAAATAAAGACCGACATGAAGGTGTGCAAGTCCTGGGAGGAGAGAGAGAGGATGCTCACTGGCAGTGAACTGGGATTATTCCTGTAAGAAAACCCACTTCATCCAAGAGCACCACTGAAGGCCTCTGAGGCTGAGAGTGGTGCTTTGTGCTCTGGATATCGAGGCAGGAAAGGCCCAAGTTTGAGGTCAGCTACAGCTGTAGAATTTAAGACCCTGTCTCAAAACGGGGAGACAAAGACTCTGAAGATATTTTCAAAAAACGTGATCTGGCTTTTAGATAACCATCTGAAACAACTTTCTGGGCAAAACTTCCACTGAAAAACAAACCATAAAAAAAGAAAGAAAGAAAGAAAGAAAGAAAGAAAGAAAGAGAGGGAGGGGAGGGGAGGGGAGGGAAGGGAAGGAAGGAAGGAAGGAAGGAAGGAAGGAAGGAAGGAAGGAAGGAAAGAAGGAAGGAAGGAAGGGGAAGAAAAGGAAAGGAAGATGAAATTCAATTCTTTAGTAAATGTTATTGGAAGAAAACTGGGACATTAGGCAGAACTATGAAATATTGGACAGATCAGGAAGGAAGCTTGGATCCTGCCACACTTTAACAATCCATGTGAGCATGGATCGGTCACTTCACTATTCTGAGCCAGTTTTCATGTCCGCACAAGAAAGGGACAGCATGTTCTATCTAACATTCTCTTAAGCCCGGGGAACACAGGGAAATGCTGCTCCACCTGGCTCTCAGCACGGGGCAGCTTAATGAAGTCACCGCTCGCCCTACTGTGGGCCACTCCGGCCCTCTACAGTCTCTGATGAGCCACTCCACCACCGTGTCCCCCGCCCTTGACATCATCCTGACTATGAGTGGCATGGGGTCCCCATGTCCACACGTCTTGATCTGTCACAGAGCTCTTGCCCGGCCCCACCCCTTAACTAGAAGACAAAAACTTCAGACTTCCGTCAAGCACACTTACCTCCAGGGCATTCTGAGTCTCAAAGAGGGACCCATTCTTCTTCCCAGCACTCCAGAACCAGAAGGTGCCATCCCTGGCTCAGATCCTCTTGGCTGTAGGGAAATGTCACGCCGTCTTCCAATAGTGACATCACTGGGCTCCGCCCATCTGTGCAACACACACATACACACACACACACACACACACACACACACACACCGCCCTCCATCGTAAAACTTCGAATGAGCACACTGGGGGCCCAGAACAGTGAGCTCAAAGGCACGCCTCTGAGAAAACAGAGCAACCGCTTTAGTGGGGAACTAGATCCATGACCAGGTCACACATAACTAGATCAACACAGCCTCTTTCCCTCGGTTTTACACACACACACACACACACACACACACACACACACACATACACACACACTCATCCCCATGAAGACCAGCTCTGTCTGCCTGGTTTATTCCTCTCTTCTCTTTTACCTCGCAAAAAGATTAAAGGTCAGGTTGTGAATTGGGTCAGGCTGGGTTCCTACCCTCCCCTGCTGAACCCCTGAGCTGAGTAATTCTCCTACAGTCAAGTGCCTTGATCTCCTTAGCGAACAGCAGTGAGAGGGCCTCCTATTAGTAACTAGATGAAAAAAAAAAGATAATTCCACACCTCCCCTGGGTGATCCTCATGGCCAGCTCAGCTTCCCAAGCGTGAGGAAGTTACCAGAGGAAATGACAGTTCTTCTCTTTGAAAAACAGGACTGTTTTTTTTTTTTTTTTTTTTTTTTTTTTTTAAATCCTTGTCTGTCTGTCTAACTTACCTGCAAAACAAGCGAGGTGTGAGACTCCATCTGGCCGGCAGAGGAGGAAGCTGAGCTGTCCCTACCTCCACCCAGATAAAGGAACCATCAGCAAGACAAGGGAGAGCCCAGGTCAGCAGCTTAGCTCTACCCCACGGAGGGTGCAAAGCGGATAATGTCCTTAGAACTCTCCGCTTCTATAGGCGTGCAAAGGAGGCAGGCCCTTGATGTGGAGTTTGACCTGTAGAAGACGCTGAAGGCCAGAGTGGGGATGGGGACTTGGCACACAGTCTGCCCAATGGCAGCTACTACTCCCCAACAGAGACTTCCTCTGGGACCCAAAAGGAACTGGGGAGAACTCCAGCTGGTCCCACCCACCTAGCCTGTTCTAAGCGACCTCTGATGTGCTGAGGCGCAGTGCCAGGAAGTTGGACCCAAGCTGGCAGTGCCCTCAAGCCATTTGCACAAGCTCTCTGGCCTGCTGATTTTTACCTTTGACCCCTATTGTCCGCTCCTCAGACCATATCCAAAGAGGAAATTGGACAGCTGGCATCCTTAGCCCCGTGAATTTTAATAATAGCTCATCCAGCCGGGCGTGGTGGCGCACGCCTGTAATCCCAGCACTTGGGAGGCAGAGGCAGGCGGATTTCTGAGTTCGAGGCCAGCCTGGTCTACAGAGTGAGTTCCAGGACAGCCAGGACTACACAGAGAAACCCTGTCTTGAAAAACCAAAAAAAAAAAAAAAAAAAAGAAGAAGCTCATCCTCATAGAATAAGCAAAAGTGGTCCAATTGAAAAGGGAGCTTGCCGCGCACTTAGAGACACGCTCTACGCAGATGAAATTCTCCATCGAGGATGCAGAGCTCGCCGAGCAAAGGCATCCTTGTGCGGTGAGCAGTCTGCACAACTGCAGCCTCCCACGGGGCCACCTCATCCTCCTGCACCCGGGTGTCTTCACTGACCCCACCTCCCTGCACGGAGTCAGTCTGTTCCTACTCGGGGGGGGGGGGGGGGGCTGCCAGCGCAGGGCCTTTCCTCCTGACTCCCTCTTCCTTTCTCCCTCCCTTCATCCCCTCCCCTGTTTTGCCCTTGAGTTTGAGTGACATCCTCACCCATCTCTCAGCCTGAAGCTTCAGTATGTCTCAAGAATTTCGCCATAGTATTTGGGAAGGATTTGGCCGTGCTGTTTTTCAGTCCTAGAACCAGAACTCGGAGCTTTACACAGGCTTTGGCATGTGGGCTGTCTACTGCGAAGCCAGCCCGTCAGACTTACTTCATGCTCTCCCCAGCACTTACCACCTACTAGCACGACAGCCTGCGTGCACACACTGTGCTTATTGTACAATCAGTGAGCGGCAGAAGGCAGGTGTCCTGTCGCTCCTGGCCACGGTAGCTAAGGACGGATTTGGCGGATCACGCGGTGTCCAGCAGTCACAGACACCCTCTGTCCGGTAGCTGAGAGGCCAGCTTTCCCCTCATATATAGAACCATGCCCGTTTGACAGCTGCTGTGGAACACGAGGGAGCTAGAACATGCTGTGCCATGAGCCTCGGACGCAAACCTGGCATTCCCCAGAAGCTAGCGCCTGGTTAGCAGCAGGCCCTGGCGCATGACAGGAAGTGGGGAGCAGACAGTGGACTTGAAGCCACCACGCCTTCTGCTGCCGTGATGCAAGAGACCCTTCTCCTCCTCCTCCTCTTCCTCCTCCTCCTCCTCCTCCTCCTCCTCCTTCTTCTTCTTCTTCTTCTTCTTCTTCTTCTTCTTTCTCTTCTTCATTCTCTCCTTCCTCTTCCTCCTCTCCTTTTTTCTCTTCTTCCTCTTCCTCTTCTTCTTTTAGTCTTATAAATTACTTTTTTATTGATTTACATTCTAAATGTTGCCCCCTTCCTGGTCCCCCCTCGACTAGTTCTTCACCCCATCCCCCATCCCCTTTGCTTCTGAGTGGGTGCTCCCTCACCCACCCACCCTCTCCCCCCTTTCCCTGGGGCATGAAGTTTCTGCAGGATTAAGAGCATCCTTTCCCACTGAGGCCAGACAAGGCAATCCTCTGCTACATCTGTAGCGGGGTGCACAGACCAGCCCATGTATGCGCTCTGGTTGGTGGCTTAGCCTCTGGGAGCTCTGAGGGGGTCCAGATTATTTGACACTGCTGGTCTTCCTATAGAGTTACCGTCTCCTTCAGCTCCTTCAGTCCTTCCCCTAACTCTTCCATAGGGGTCCCCAACCTCAGACCAACGGTTGGCTGTAAGTATCTACATCTGTCTCAGTCAGGTACTGGTAGAGTCTCTCAGAGGACAGCCATGCTAAGCTCCTGTCTGTAAGCCCAACATGGCATCAGTAATAGTGTCGTGGTTTGGTGCCTGTGCGCGGATGGATTCTGAGTTGGGACGGAGGCCCTTCCTCTTATCCAAACATCACTTGTGGTCAACAGCAGGAACGCATGACCAAGGACGAAAGCATACGTTTGTCAGCTCAGCCACCCACTGGCACTCATCCAGGTGTCTACGGACCTCTTACCATGTCCCAGACACCGCTCTAGACACCAGTCGATAAGACACCCAAGACCTGTTCCCAAAGAAGCGCTCGAGACACACAACCACCAGAAGAAATTAACCTCAAACATTTCCGTCGGCTTTCGATTCCGTTCGAGACTCGGGCAGCACCTCATTGTGTAAAACAGTGTAATGTGTTTCCGGTGGGGCAGGCAGAAGGGGTGGGTTTTATATACAGAAGGGGGCTCTGCGGGGGGAGGAAACAGGACAGAAAGTTGTTTCCTTGTAAGTCTGGGTCAGAGAGAGAATTGAAACAAGAACTATTTGGTTGCCATCCCTTATGGATGGAAGCATTATCCCCACAAGTCCCAAGTCTGCCTGTGGTGGCCACAGCATCTCCTTTCTGAGGGACTTCCAAATATCCTGAGGGAAAAAGTCACCGTGACTGACAAGGACTCTCTTCTGACCTGCTCCCGCGTCCATCCGAAGACTCCAGACTCTAGCCCCACTGACTTTCAGACCACGGGGCCTTTGCATCAGGCCTGCCTCTGCCCCCTACACAAACCACCCTTCCTACAGTCTCGCCATCACTCCATCCCTGAAGTGACCCGTAACCGCTCAGGACCCTAAGACCAAGTTCTCAGCACAAAGGAGAGTTATTTGCCCTCTCCAGAGGGACAAAGGGCAGGGAATAAGACAAAGATAAAAATAAGACAAAGGTGGGAGATAGAGGGTGCGGGAGAAGAGAAAGGGAACAGGGAGAGGGGACGGGGGTGTTTGTCCCGAGGAGGGACTGCCTCTGGATAGTATGGAGACAGACACGACCCATAGGAAAATGGTCGTTTAACTCTGTTAGGATGAGGAGTTTTTAATCGGACATGTTAATTAGGTGAGCCAAAGAGGGCTTTTGATTGCTAGACTTCAATACTCTGATAGCTGGACCTTGGTAGTCAGCCTCAGGGGGAGGAGAATCGTCCAGATACGGGAATGGACTTTGGCGGCTAGCTTTCAGGATGGAATGGAGTGCAGTTTAGCAAGGCAGAGGCATACCCGCCACACTGGAGCTGGTCAGAGCCCCTTTACCCCAGGCTTCGAAGGACCATCTAGTCCAACACAGGTGCTCGTTCCAGAAAACCCATCATTCTGTAGCTTCTAGAGCCTGTGGCAAATCATTTTACTTTTAGGTACAAAGATAAATCACTGACTTCTTTGTTCACATAGCATATGTTAAATAAAAAAAACAAACAAAAAACAATAAGGGAAACCATTGTTCTGGACTGAGTTCCTGAACCAGATCCCATACTAATAACAAAAATGGAGTAGCTCATGCTATCTGCATCCCCAGAGACTTTGGGCTTCCCGGGGGGTGGGGGAGTGGGGGGAGTGGGGGTGGGTGGGGGTGGGTGGGGGTGGGTGGGTGGGACTCCCCTTGCTCCCCGGGGGCCGCTCTTGCCACTTCACACTTCCTCCTCACACCCACCTAGGGGTGTCCACTGCCTGCTCAGCACTCAGCATCCACGTGACTCTCCTCTGGCCTTCTCCGATTTGGGGGCTAACGTCACTCTTTGCAGAAAAATCCATCCTGGCTATCTACACTGCGGACAATAGCAAACTCCTACCTCCACAGGCCATTGTTCTCAGTGGCTTTCGAGTCACCTGGGAGTATTTGCCAGATCCTAGGACACCAACATCTCCAGTTCATTTACACACGGTCATCTGGTCATCTCTTCCTCCTCAATGGTCCCATCTTAAGGGCAGAGATTTTTTTTTGTTTGTTTGTTTGTTTTTTGTTTTTTATTCGAGACAGGGTTTCTCTGTGTAGCCCTGGCTGTCCTGGAACTCACTCTGTAGACCAGGCTGGCCTCGAACTCAGAAATCCGCCTGCCTCTGCCTCCCAAGTGCTGGGATTAAAGGCGTGCGCCACCACTGCCCGGCTAAGGGCAGAGATTTCTATCTGCTTTGTTTGCTGTTAGGTCCCAAGAGCCTAGCACATAGTAGGTGCTTAATAAATGAACTTTAGGGAAAGTTGGGTGCATTCTGCTCAGTAGTTTGTTTCAGTGTGAAGGAAAAGGACATCCGTGTTCTATGTGTCCATCTGACTAACAAGTCACCCAGGAACCTAGGACCGTGAGTCACTTCATTTGACCCCTTAGAAAGCAGACTTTGTAAGAGAGCCCAAGACTTGGTGAGGCTTTGTAGTGTCCTGGTTTTCCTAGAGAGAATGTGGGACAGACAGAAAAACTCACCTACTTAGTCACCCAGCCAAACTAGTCGGGTAGGGCAAAGGCCAGGGTGCTTGCCTCATCCGCGCGTGGGGGCTGGACCCTAGACGAACACAGATCGGGGAAGCTGACTCATCCTGAGAATGTAACATCTGCGTGGGCTCCTGTGGGGGCAGGGAAACTTCTCGTCAGGATAAGATCCCAAGCCTCACCTGAGTTCCTTCACGGCTAAGTATGCACCCCATCCTGTTCACAATGGCCATCGGGCTGATGCAGCCCAAAACCCCTCAACAGATGGACAACCTATAGTGTGTGCATATAATATATACTATATAATATATAAACTAATATATAATATACATATAATATGTGTGTAATATCATATCATATAATAATAAAGCATCAGCTATTAAATGAGAAGAACCCAAGTGTTGGTTGTAGTGCATCTGTATTTCTACCATTAGGGAGAAAGAGGGAGGAGATTCAAGGCCAGACCTGACGACATAGTAGTGTGAGGCCAGCCTTGGCTACATAAAGCACTGTCTCCTGGTGGTGGCAGGGAGGCAGGATAAAACCCAGTTGGCTTCCTAAGTCTCCTGAGTCTTAACGGCCTCCTTCCAGAAGGAACTATCTCAATTCTGAGGGAAGGGTTGCACGCTGTTACCTCTTGAGTTGTGTGAGAGATCGCACCTGCAGCCTTCCCCGAGGCAGGTGAGTACCTATCACCAGCTGGCACCCCAGCGCAAGTATTGGCTTCATTTGTTTGTTGTTTGCTAGGGGTCTCCCGGGGGAAGGGGTTTGTTCGGAGCCCATGGCTCCCAAGTCGTGGGGGCCTGTTGGCTCGTTCTCCGGGCTCAACTGTCTCTTGTTTCATTTTGTCTTATGAGACAGCATCTCACAGTGTAGCCCAGGCTGGCCAGAAACTCACTGAGAAGTTTAGGCTAGCCTCAAACTCTCAGCAATCCTCCCCGCCTTAGCCTCCCAAGTACTGGAATTACGGGTGTGCTCGAAAAGAGAGTTGGTGGGCCAGGTGTGCTGGACATACCTTTAATCCAAGAAAGAGAGAGAGAGAGAGAGAGAGAGAGAGAGAGAGAGAGAGAGAGAGAGCGAGCTGGGGAGGGGGAGGGGAAAGGGGCAGGGAAGGGAATGGTTGGGAAAAAATAAGACAGGAGAGTTGGAAGACCTCAGGACACCGGCCCACAGTCTGGCCTATACTCTTCTTTTGTGGACAGGGTGGGGATGGGCTGCAGTGAGACAGGCTTTCTCTGTGTAGCCCTGGCTGTCCTGGAACTCACTCTCTAAACCAGGCTGGCCTCGAACTCAGAGAAGCAGTTTCCTCTGCCTTCCCAGCGATCAAAAGGGCGCGCTCCCACCACCACCCCGCCCAGTACTCTTCTAAGTCATCTTCCTTCAAATTGCTTTGGCTTCGAAGCCCTGAGTGACTCGGATGAAAACATGTTTTGAAGGAAGAGCCTGTTCTGGGGCGTGTCTCTGTGGAAGATCTCAAGGTGTCGTCATTCAAGTCGGGTGCTGGTGGGCAGACAGTGACAGAGAAGGGTGAGAGTGAGGGTGGCAGGGTGTCACGGGAGCAGGGCAAGCATTCCACATTTCAAACGCCTGGCAGCTCCCTGGAGACAGGCAGCGGTGGGAGGGATGCGCCAGCCAGCCACGTCTGCGCCTGCGCAGCTTTTCACCCGCGCCTTCAAAGCTTAACACCTCTGCAAGACATGTAGCCACCTTAGCAGGGACATCAGAACTAACTCCAGGGGACAGAGAAGCCAGCACACCGGACTCCAGACAGCTGCCTAGAGGACGCTGCAATATTGATACGAGAAAAAAAAAAAAGCGTCCCCAGATTCACACCGCCCAGAGCAGCTGCACCCAAATGCCGCCGCCCTCTTCCTGTCTGGCTGCTGCCTAGGTGAACACACGTGGAAGCCATTCAGAGCTGTCCTCACCTCCTGCCACCGAGGACCAAGCCTGTATGTCCAGCCCGAGCCTGTGGAGCAGTCAGTCATTCCCACTCAGGCACATAAAGGCTGCGCAAACTAAAGATGCAGAGTCGAAGGTCTCAGGCTCAGTAAGAGCTCCCAGGGTCATCAAAGATGAAAGCATCCAAGGGGCCAGGAGCAAATGTGTCACCCCCTCTACTGGCAGGTTTATATGGGGATCCAAAGCCTTCTCTGGAGGCTCCAAAGCCTCAAGTCCCGGTGCAGTTTCAACCAGCTCTGAACCTCTGAGGAGCCTCACTCCCCAAGACACCAAGGCAACAGACATCTGGGGGGAAATTGCATTCAGCTGTGAGATAAAGCGCACTGTATTGACGTCTGCTTCAGAAGTGTTCAGAGCTTAGCCTTTGAAGGGCTTTCTGTGGCCTGGTGTTTGAAACACAGTATTAAATACGAGTGAAAAAAAATATTTATTGGAGACAAAGATAAAAAAGAATTGGGATTGCGTGGACCAGCCACAGACGTGCATGGGAGAAGGACTGAGGCGTCTGGAGCGTAGATGGTGGATGAGGGGAAGGGTCACTTGGTGCCGTGATGTCTCCACAGTCCTTCCTCCCACCTTCCTGCGAGCTATTTCCAGAACGGTGGTTAAAAGTTCAGGCAGCGGAGGCACAAGATTCCAGTTCCTGTGCTGTCCTCTCGCCGAGTAACAGAAGACAAAGACAGAGACTCTCTGGGCCTTACTCACCCCTCAGTGCAAAGCAGATAATATAACTGCATTTATAACTAGCCTCAAAGGTCAGGCATAGACCTTGGCCAAGAAAAGGGGCTTAGGTAATCCAGAGCTCTCCAAGGGCTGTTGCATTGAATTTTTATTGTTTAAAAATGTATCATCCTCATCGTCATTATCATCATCATCATCAAAATCATCACCATCCCAGCCAGCCTTGGTACACATGAGTGTAAACTCAACACCCCCAAAATAGCCAAGGTCAGAGGATCAGGAGCTCAAGGCCTGGCTATCTATCTGAAAGAAAAGAAAAGGAATGATATAATCAAGTGATATAAACAAATATGACAAATAAAGATGATATAAATAATAAAATGATACGAGTAAATAATAAAGCTCTTCTCTACAGGAAGACTATTTTAATGCCCTGAATTCCCAAACATCTGCCTAGACAGGTCTTCTCTGTGCTCACACACGCTGACAGTTCCCCTACAGAAACAGCTGCCTACTTCTCTTTCTTTGGACTGCAGTAGAAAGATACATCATGGAGGCAAACATGGTGTCCCAGGCCTGCAATCCTAGCACTTGAGAAGTCATGAGTTCTAGGCCAGCTTGGACTCCATCCGGAGTCCCTGTCCTAAAAAAAAAGAAAAGCATCCACGGGCATTGCCCTTCTATTTTCTGTGTCAGTTTGCAGGCAATTGATGTCCATGCAATGACGGGTTCAGTCCCAAATACTGACTGAGGAAAACCTGTTCATGTCTGCACAGCAGTGACAGGGTCTGAAACTTCCTGCTAGCTCACTCCTCTCGGTGGGAAGGCCCCACACAGACCCTGGGATGACTCATGAGAGACTGCAAGGCTGCTCTTCTCTAGGTCAAATTTGTCACAGGCTCCGTGTTACATTGGCCTATGTAAGTATACACACACACACACACACACACACACACACACACTCACCCCTCTATCCCGAGCATCCCTGAAGGCATTTAACTAATGAGGAAACAGGCTCTGAGTCATTAAGCACCTCTGTACATCCAAACTAGGGTCGTAGCCCATTTCCATCTGGCTGCGGGGCAGCCATTCCTTCCAGACCACAGGATGTCCAAATGGCTCCTGTCCCTCCTCCCTGTCATTTATGAGGTCCGCAGCCATGCGTTTGGGAACCTAACCATTTGCCAGAAAGTTCTCAATAGCTCTAAATCTCAGCTGCTGCACCACACACACACACACACTGCACACTTGACGCTCCCCACTACCACTGGGACTGATCCCATCTGCTCTTTACCCCGATCCACTGATGTTTGAATGTGTCTCCTAAAACCTGGAGCTCAGGAGGCCTGCGTACACTGGACAAGCCATGCCTGTTCTGTGTGTAGAGGGCAGAGCCTGCCAGGGCCCGTGTCTTTGAGCTACGTAGCATATACACATCTCATCGTGTGCCCAAAAGAAGGGGAGAAGAGCCCATCAAACAGTCAGACTTGAAGACCATCTTAGTGCAGATGACTAGCGACCTTTTCCAGAAATGCCTCCATTGTTCAAACTGTTCAGAGAAGTCATTCTCAGATCACAGGGCCACTTCCGGAACACAGCATAAGCAATGCCCTTCGACAGGACATCTACAGAATGCCTGAATGCTCATCCTTGGGTCTCAGGTAATCAGTCCAGAGACCCCGGGACTGATAAGGAGAAAGCTGCCTGTCCACTCTGCACCTGAAGGCAACCAGGGGGCAGCCCACAGGACCGTGCTCTGGAAACCTGTAATGCTGCATTCCTGGAGGGAGGACCCATAGCTGGACTCTGTGTCTTCTGTTAAAGCACAGTTGTGGGACATGGGTTAAAATCCTGAGCTCAGGAACCTTAGGCTAGACACCAACCACAGGGAGTCTTTTCTCATTGAGAAAGTTAACACATGCATGGGACATGGCGTTTCTACAGAGGGTTAAACAAACTACTGTGTGCAAAAGACTGTCAATAACACCTGCCATTGGAATTAGTGGGGACTGTTATTACTTTTTAATTAATTAATTAATCAGTTAATTAATTAATTAATTTTAAGTGTATTTGTTTATGTATTTTATGTATATGAGTGTTATGTCTGCATGTACATCTGCACACCAGAAGAGGGCATCAGATCCTGTAGTGGTTGTGAACCACCATGTGCATGCCGGGAACTGAATTAAGGCCTTCTGGAAGAGTGGCTGGTGCTCTTAACCGCTGACCCATCTCTCCAGATCTGTTTTTACTTTTAATGTGTGTGTGTGTGTGTGTGTGTGTGTGTGTGTCTGTCTGTCTGTCTGTCTGTGTATGTGTGTCTTTCTGTGTCTGTCTATGTGTGTCTGTTTATCTGACTGTGTGTGTCTGTGTATGTGTATGTCTGTCTATTTGTCTGTATCTGTTTGTGTGTGTGTGTGTGTATGTGTGTATGTAAGAACAGGCACACATGTGTCACGGCAGGCACGTAGGACCAGGATCACTTCCAGGAGCCAGTCCTCTTTCTACCGTGTGGTTCCTAACCACCGAGCTCAGACCCCCAAGCATATTAAGGAGCGCCTCTCCCTGCACTGAGCCACCTCGGCAGCCTGAAACTGTGTGATTATGGTTAAAGTAGCGCGTGATTGACATGTAATAGAAACTCAAGAAATATGAATTAGGAGCTGGGGACGTAGCTCAGTTGGTAGAGTGCAAAAAAGGAAAGAGAAAGAAGTGGGGAAGGGAAAGGAGGGGGAAGAATGAACATGGCTTGGTCCTAAGTTAGAGCTGAAATTTTCAGTGAGCTTGTGACACTCAAGATGCTGAGAGTTCTCCCCCCTCGTCTGCTTGGCTGTTGCGCAGCTCAGCGCTAGAGCGCATGCTCGATGCGTGCCAGGACAGCGCCAACCTCAGCACCAAAACAAGAAAACAAAACCAGCAAAGGTTCTTTTTTTTTTTTTTTTTTTTTTTTTCCCCCTTGTGTCTGGCCACGGGATGGGAGCCGTTCCTGTGGAAGGCAGAAAGGGACATTGGATCTCCTGAAGCTGGAGTTATGGACAGTTGTGAGATAACTAATGTGGGTTCTGGAAAGCAATTGGTGTCCTTTGGAAGAGCAGCAAGCATTCCTTCCCACTGAGCCATCTCTCCAGCCCTGAGCACATGTTCTCTGGAGCTACTAATGAATAGAGACAAGAGGAAAAGTCCAATGTTCCTCTTTTCAAAAACGAGTGATTGGTATTTATTAAGTACCTACTATTTGCAAAACAATTAAAATCCCCTGGTCCTGTTCTCTGTCCTTAGATGTTTTGGAGGCACACATCCCCTTTGGTTTTGTTTTTTGTTTTTTGGGTTTTTTGTTCGTTTGTTTGTTTTTTGAGACAGGGTTTCTCTGTGCAGCCCTGGCTGTCCTGGAACTCACTCTGTAGACCAGGCTGGCCTCGAACTCAGAAATCCGCCTGCCTCTGCCTCCCAAATGCTGGGATTACAGGCGTGCACCACCACTGCCCGGCTTACACATCCCCTTTGGAAATGTAAGCATTGCATTAGCCGGTTGATGGAGAAATCAAGAGGGGGAATCCCAGTTTGGAACGATGACGTCCCTGGACTCCAGTTGCATTGTATTCATCTGGGCTGTGACAGCAAGACAGTCTGAGTGTGAGCCACAAACACCACCTGCCCTGGCAGCCACCCCCCACTCCCAGGGATGATTTCTAGCACTGAGCAAAGGTTTCTGATCAAAGGGAAGCTGCCAAGCTAGAAAACCTGGCGAGCTCCACAGGCAAAGGGGAAAGGGCGGAGCCTTGGCTTTTGCCTGTGTTGGGTGGGAAAAGAGACAAGCAAAGATGAGATATACACCCAGCATCGATACAGGCAAGGTCTCCTCATAGAGGAAACTGGTCCTGGTAACTTTGTCAGCAGTTTTGACTCCTCCCTGCCTGTGAGCCTCTCTGGTCAGCCATCCTGCCCCTGGCTGAGCAGAGAGCAGAAGGTGCTGGTGCCGGAGACTCAGGTAGACACTCACCGGCACCTCTACCGAACCAGCCTTCCTTTCGGCTGGTTTCCGGTCCCGCCGCTCTTTTGTTAATTGGTAGCTGGCGATCTGTGTCCTCCGTCATCCGGGAGGGTCGCCTCTCCCGCCTTCCTCCACATTCTCAGGGGCCTTCCATCTGCCTGCTCTTCCCTGCAGCTGTGTTCCAGTCTGAAACTACCCTCTTGCCCGCAGACTTCCATCCCGTTATATATATTTTTTTAAATACCGATCCCTTCTTTCAGAGCTCTGGCTTTCAGGGAGTCTCTTCAGACACAGTCCTTCTGAGTGTCTCTCCTGCCACAGGGCCGGCCACGGGCTGCTCTGCTTTGCCTGACAGATCAAAGGACATTTTTCCCTGAGCCTGTTCAGACTTTCCGCCTAGTGATCGTAGAACTACCCAGAGCACAGCTAGATGGCGCTCACGCCCACACATTTTTGAGGAATGACGCGCCAAAGAAGTTTGCCACTAGGTTCCCATCTTGAGCTTAAAACTTTTGGGAGGAGGGGGACATGAAATACCTGCCAAGAAACTATAATGTGTGCATTTTCTAATCAAACTGATGTCCAATGGGCACATGCGTCAGATGCAATTCTAAGTCCCTAACATTGCTCTGCTACACATACCTTGCCCCAGGAGACAGACACAGAAACGGCACTGACAGACTTGGGAAATTTGCCCAGTGCAGAAGGGGGTCAGAGATGGAAGTTAACGGGCAGCTTGCACCAAAACCACACTTAATAACAAGGGACTAGTTGGAGGATGGAACCAAGAGAAGACACTGGGAGTGTTGGGAAGGTACAGGACTGACCTACACAAGGCTTTGTTCTGCTTAAAATTACTCCACAACCACAAATTACCATGTGTATTTTGAATATGCAATCATTTTTCTAAAAGCCCTAAGTGGTAGAGCACTGGCCTACTGTGTAAGATCCATGTTCAAACCCCTGCACCATGGCGTTACAGTAGTAGTAGTAGTAGTAGTAGTAGTAGTAGTAGTAGTAATAGCTGGGTATGGCAGTGAATACCTTCAATCCCAGCACTCAAGAGTCAAGAGTTCAAAGTCTGCTTGGGCTATGGAGGGAGACAGTATCTCAAAACAACGACAGTGATCATTTTTATGAGACTGAGTGTATAGAACTCAGCTCAACCGTGATCAGAGGTGGATCTGGCACAGGCGGGTCTCGAACTTTATATAGTGAGAGGGGAGAGCTAAGAGAAAGACAACAAAGTAGCCACGCCAGAGTGCGAGCTCAAGCGAGCTCAAGCGAGCCCAACCATTGCTTCCTTTACTTCTCTGAAACGCGGGGTTACCAGGCTTGTCCTCTAACTCTGATACGCGAAAGAACACGTGGCTGCCTTCCTGCTTCTTCTCCATTCTCTTCTCTGCTCATTTCCAGACTCCAGCTTTGTGGGACACACCGGATTTACAACGGGACCCATGATGTCCCCGAGGATGCACTGAGCATGTGTGCTGCTGAGTCCACTTCTACTCCCAAAAGACTAGCAACTTTTTTCACTCTGAATGAAGAAGGTCAGTGTGGAACACACATGAAGGCCCTGTAGATCTCAAATAAACGGATCTGCAATTCTATTCCTGCCGGATCCCCCGAAGGCCTCATAGCCTCTCCATCGCCCCTGCCTCTAGGGGTGATGTTAGAGAGGGAATGCAGTGGGGAGAGGTAACATCCCTACTCTATCACTGAAGAAACCTTTTCGTGGTTGATAGACGTCTGCAGGCGAGGTGACCACTTAGAAAGCCCATCCTGGAGTCTTAGAGGCTGCTGGTAACCACTAGTGGTTCCTGTCGTGTACTCTTCTTTACTGGAAGTCTCTGGCTGCAGAAAAGGGGATCAGTTGCTACATGGTATTGTCCATTAAAAGTCCATATAACAGACAAGCACTGCGCTGGATCATAAGGCGTTGTAGGATCGAGTACACAGAGATTTGGGAAAGGCCAAAGGCCGTCGTGTTTCTGCAGTCTGCCAAAAAGTAGACACATACATATATAGATGTCGAATGTGTTCTCCTACCAACACATACGTGTCTCCGTGCCTAGCTTAGCTACTACTTCATGTGAGCCAATTGCGAGGCATTTGCACAGCACTAAAGAATGAGAAGGGAACTTTCTTCCCAGTCAGCAGCCAGTCACTCCCAAGCCAGGAGGGAGCAGAGCCCCAGGCATTCGGCACACATGTGTGTGCTGCCTGCTTCCTTCCAACCTGTGGGCCCAAGAGTCAGGCACAGGGGCAGAGAGGGTCAAGAAGAGGTCTGAAACACACTTGTAGACCCGGGAAGTGTAACCCGGAGGAAGGCTGGTCAGCTGGGTGTATGGGGGAAGATCCACACTTCATTCCCAGACCCCTTTCTGCTGCAGAGGAGAGAGAAAGAAATTCCTGCCAGAGGGAAGCAGCCCCCAGCAGTTATGGAAGCCCTAACGTTGATCTTGGCTCTGTTCTTCTGCTGGTGTCTGACAAGCTCCATTTGATCCTCTGTGTTTTGGGATATCAGAGAAAGTCTCCCCTAGAGTGAGAGGATTCTCAGAGGCTACTTGAAGGAATGCCAAGGTCAGGTCAGTGTCATCCTCAGCCATGGCACCTCATGGGTACCCATGTGTCGAGTCACTGAGCCCTCCAGAATTTATCAAGAACAGTCTTAGAGCTAGAATAATGAGAAGGGTACCTACTCAATTGTCCAGACCATTGATGTCTGTTTTCCTTTTGATTTCCCGTGAATTTGTATCTAAGCTATATGTAACCTACTGTTCACACAAATTTCACACCAACCCTACAACGCAGCCTTGCTGATTAGATTCACCAGAGCCTACACCTGTCCACACTTGTCACTAGGCCAGCCTCCTGCTGAAGGAACATCTGTGTGGTCCTGAGCAGGACCCCGAGGGTGCGCAGGTGGAGAGAGGTCCTCGAGGAGCCGCAAACACTGGCCAGAGTGAGTCCCTCTCAGGCTATGGGTCAAAGGTTTAGCTGCCAGTGGTTTCCTGGATCATAATTGTCGCCACAACTCCACCAATTAACTAGCTCTTACTTTCCTTTCGGGATGCTCACGTGGTCCCACGTGATTACTGTTCAGAGCTTGGACTGTAATTTGGTGTTAGAGCATTTGTCTGTCATGAGTGAGACCCTGGGCCACTCCAAATCATGCTACTGTCTCCGAAGATGGTCTCTCTCCATTTTGACCCTCTTCTCTGAAAGACAAGAGGGCATGACCCCTACACTTCCTTAAGGATTTATATTTCCGTATTCTTCAGTGGCAAGCACCGTTTGTGCTCTTGAAATAAGCAAAACGTTCCCTGATAGGTCTCAAACTGACCTCTTAACAATAACAGGTTCAGATAAAATGGAAAAAGTGTTTCTAACCAGATTTTCTACAAATGCTCCCATTCTATTAAAATGGCTTCAGGGTTTCCAGTGTGAGAAAGACAGGCAGATACAGACAGACAGACAGACACATACACGGGGTGGGAGTTGGGGTGTGTGTGTGGAGGTGTTGCATAAGCTTTTTCTTTGTTTCAAGTTGGCCCACTTTAAATGGGGTCAAGTAAAACTCAACGCTGGGAACTGGAGAGCCGACTCGGCAGTTAGGAGCACTGGCTGTCTCTGCAGAGACCCCACGTCTAACCAGATCACTAAGTGCTGAGAGGTAGTGCATGTTAACTTCACACATGCTGGCCAAGTCTTGTCACCGAGCTGCACCCCAGCCTTAACTAGATCACCTATGGGCTTGCTCTATACTGGTCATGTCCAGAAATGTAACGGTTTGATTTGAGAAAAGGAGGGCAGATAAGATAGAACCCCTAAACTTGGGGCCTGGAGGGGGGATGGGCATTTTTTTTTCTTTTTTTGGTTTTTTTGAGACAGGGTTTCTCTGTATAGCCCTGACTGTCCTGGAACTCACTCTGTAGACCAGGCTGGCCTCGAACTCAGAAATCCGCCTGCCTCTGCCTCTGCCTCCCAAGTGCTGGGATTAAAGGCGTGCGCCACCACCGCCCGGGGATGGGCATTTCTAATTAACCTTCTGAACATTAAAAACTCTAAAGCAAATACAGTTCCCAAGGGTCCTGTGTTAATTCTGTGCCCCCTCCCCAGACACACTCCCCGGACACAGTCAGCTGCAATCCAAGCCAGTCTGCTGCCCGACCTCACCTGTCTACACTACCTTCTCTAGAGTAGAGCTCTCTGAGCCACTGATACATTCTTTGAAGCAGAGTCAGTGCCTGGGGTAAAAGTATAAATGGTTCGAGGCCCACCAGGGTCTTGAATGTTGGGATTTTTTTTTTTTTTTTGAGATGGGGTCTCACATTGTGGCCCATGAAGCCCTCTGTAATTCTGGCTGCCTGGAACTCAAGGTGCTTCTGCCTTCTGAGTGCTGGGATCAGCCATGAGCCACTATGTCCAACTTGAGAATGACTCTTCCTCCTTCCTCCTCCTCCCCCTTCCTCCTCCTTACTCTTCTCCTCCCCCTCCTCCCCCTTCCACTTCCTCCTCCTCTTCCTCCTCCCTCCCCCTCCCCTTCCATTTCCTCTTCTTCCTCCTCCCCCTCCTCCCCTTCCATTTCCTCTTCCTCCTCCTTTCCCTCCTCCTCCTGCTCCTCCTCTTCCTCTTCCCTTTCACTTCCTCTTTCTCCTCCTCCTTCTTCTTCTTTGTGTGTTTGTGTTGCTGTGTATTGTACGCATAGGTGTGTGCCTATGTGTGTAGAGGCCTGACATGGACATTGGGATTCTTCCTTAATTGCTCTTCACCTTGCTTTCAAAGTGAAAGAGACAGGGAACGTGTGACAATCATTATTGCTACAAACCCTATGTACTGTCAAGATCATTAAAAACAACATTCATTCATGCCATCTAAAGCAAAAGCACTTCACGCTGTTTCAAGAGTCAGGGTGTCGGGGTAGGGAGGTCAGTTCCGACAGTAAATGGACTATGTGATGCGATACTGAAAATAAGATCCAACATGGCGCCATCTCTATCCCACGCCTAGTCTTCCGTCTCTCGTCTCCCTGCACCTCCTCTTCCGTGCGTCTCTTTCTCCCTGCTTGTCTGGCTCAGTCGCCTCCTTCCGGTAGCATCCTTTCTCACTTCCTCAGGAGCCACCGAGGAACGAAGAATTGAAAGAGCATGAATGGGCTTTGGAAAGGATGCATTCAGCATGGTTGACAGAGTAGAGAAGATGGATCTGGGGTTGCTCTCCAGGGACCCAAGTTTGGCTCGGCCAGGCTGGAGCTTTGAGAGGTGTTGATGGTAGACTCCTCCCAGAGCCCTCTGTAAACATCGGTGCTTCCTGAGTGGTACCCGAGTGCCTTGCCACAATACTCTGCTGTAAAATGAATTAGTTTTAATATAAATGTAAATAGTGAATTAATCCGGCAACTCTTGGGTCCTCTCTCGCCCACTGAACCATTTCCATATCACGCCTTAAGCCCTTTTGCTACCCTAGGAAGCAACGGAAGCATAAAAGACATGATTGCCATTGTTTTTAGCACACATATAAAATTCCACTGAACTACAGAAGAAAAGCATTTCTCTGCTGGCCCTCCTCAAACCCTACCAGACAACTCACCGAGAAACAGAGGCAATGTCCTAGAGACATGCCCAGGAGCACAGGACACTCTAGTTCACTTAGCCTTCCTGGTAACAGGAATTCTCGGGAACCTGGCAAACTCTCATGTATCTAGTGTGCTCTTCCTGCATTCCTGAAGACACCCTCCTGGAATTCTTGCTTTCTAGCTAACGTCTTCTAATAAAAATTAGTCTGGCATTAACGAATCCATTTCTCAAGCAACATAACTTAAACTTCCTACCTGGTAGATGTCCTGCTGATTTTTTTTTCTCTCTCTCTACATTGGGTAGAATGATGAGCAAGAGTTTCTAGGTCTTCGTAGATGACACAAAAGGCCAGATTCCCCGGAAGCATGGTGGCGAACTAAAGAAACACTCTGCAGACTTGGATGGTCTCCAAGAACTTAGCACAGATCTCCTCCTCTTTCTTGGGGTGCCATCGTCTTAGAGGAGCTTTGGAATGTGTTAATAATTCTGTAGAGAAATCGTTCGGGATTATCTACTCATGACTAACGAAGCTGTCAACCTCTGTCCCTTCCTGCTGTTTCAGAAAGTCTCCCAGAGCCTAGCTTATGAAGATGGATAGCGCTGTGAGCACCATCCCCAAAAACTGGCACAGCATCAACCTAAGCAGAGGCCAGCTTGCTTCGCACTACACTCTGGTTTCATTATACTTCTCAATAACGTGTTATTAAATGAAAATGAATTTGCCATTAAGGAGCAGATACTACTTAGTAACCATTTGGTTATGGTCCATGGGTTGGTTGTTGTTGTTGTTGTTGTTGTTGTTGTTGTTGTTTTTCCTTTCTAACTTACAGCGGCAATGTGAGTGCATGTGATTCTGGATTTGGAGAGTTGGATGTTCTAGAACAATCTTAAGTGGAATTTACTCACTAACACTTGTTGTGTCCTAAAGCTCGACTTCCAAACTTCTGACTTTGAATTTATCAGTTAAAATTCAGTAAAATTAAGGACTGGGGGACAGGGTGCCCTTGGCAGGCTACCTAAGCATGCAGGAGGACCTGAGCCAGGCTCCAGGGCCACAGAAAATGTCACTGATAATCCCAACAACTAGGAGGAGGCGGCAGGAGGGATCCAAGGTCAAGGTCATCTTTTATATATGAGTTTGAGGTCAGCCTGGGGTAAATAAGACCCAGTCTCAAAATCTAAATTTAATAAAACTGAACTAGCCTCTTGCCTTTACATAAGCTAAAGAATTATATGAAGTGGGAATTAGAGGGAGATTCGGGGTTGCTATTGGTTTGTTCTTAAGGATTTCTTTTACTTTTACTTATGTGTGTGTGCCTATGTGTATAGGTGCCCTTGGAGACCAGAAGATGGCGCTGGACCTCCAGTTACAGGTGGTTACGAGCTGCCTAATCCAGGTGCTGGGAGCTGAAGTCCAGACCTCTGTAAGAGCCAGAAATGCTATTAACTGCTGAGTCCTCTCGCCAGCCCCAGTTGGTTTATTTTTGGTTTGGTTTTTGAAAATGTATTCCTTTTTTTATGTGTATGGTTGTTTTGCATGCATGTCTGTCTGTGCACCATGTGTGTGCCTGGCACTCTCAGAGGCCAGAAATGTGGGCTTTCCTGAGGCCGGAGGGAGTCCCAGATAGTTGTGAGCTGCTGTGTGGAGGCTAGGAAATTGAATCTGGGCCCTGGCAAGAGCAGCCAGTGCCCTTTACCAATGAGCTATATCTCCGAGACAAGATCTAACAGGTTACAACCACCTACCTGGGACTACAGGCGTGTGACACCCAGCTCAGCTGCTCTAGGGATTACTAAGAATTCAAAATATCCTGAACCCTGTCTCATCTCTCTCGGTGTTCTTATTGGAATAAAATAAAAATATATATATATGGAGTCCAGAAGGATGGCACAGGAACCATGGAACCCTACCTCCCATACTTGTCACTGTTACCCAGTGTAACATGGTTGTCTCAGACTGCAATGTAACAGATTGACATCCAGTCCCTTATGGGTCCCCAGCTCCAGCACCAACATGAATTTAACACGGGAGACTTCCAGGATCCCTTTTAAAGCCCTGCTTCATCTGTGGCTGTCTATAAATAACGTCTGGGTTTTCAGTCTTTTCACGCCGCTTATTATTCTTACAGATGAATTCTGAATCATCTTGTCCAAATCCCAAGAGTTCCTTCTCAGATTTTTATTGGAGACGGATTAAAGAACTGCATTACTTTGGGAAGAGCTGACATCTTTATACTATTCGTTGTTCCCTCCAGGGACAAAGTATGTTTTTCATTTATTCAGGCTTTCATTATATTATGTCCCTTTATAAAATATTGTTATTTCCTTCTTGTAGGTCCAGCACTTTGCTAAATTATTTCTAGATAATTTATTGTTTGTATTGACGTTGAAAAAAGGATTTTTATCTTTGTATTGTATTATAATTTCCTTTGTTGTTGTTACTTTTTGTTTACTTTTTAAGACAGTCTCATGTAGCATAGGCTAGCCTCAAAGCCACTATGTAGCAGAGGATAACCCTGAACTTCTGACCCTCCTGCCATTTCCCAGTGCTAGGATCACAGGTGTGTGCTGCTGTCGCCAGCTCTTTATTATAACTCGTAAGTCATTATTATTATTGATATGACAAAAAGACAGCAACATTTTAAAATATGTATTCTGTACCTGATCATATCACTAGATTTTTTTATGTCTAAAAGTACCATTTTTCAATTGCTTCTTTTCTGTTTTCTTGCTAGACAGTTGTGCATTATATATAATACTAAAGGTCTGCAAATAATGATAATGTCGTCTATTTCCGGCTGACTCTGTAGCCTCCATTCCTACCAGGCCTCAGTTTTCTCATCTATAGAATGGGAAAGTGGATTTTACTGACTTCCAAGCACTGCTATATGTAATGATTAGGTGGTATTGTAAGCAAAGCGCTGTTTTTAGTACATCATAAATATTCAACAGGCAGTAACCAATGTTTTTTAAGAATTTAACCATGGATGGAAGACATCCAGAGGCCCGGCTGCCACCAAGCAGCGTGAGAGGGGGTGGCTCCCAGCGGCACGCACATGGTTGACAGACATGCATGCAGGCAAAATACTCTCACACAGAGAATAATAAAGTAGAACTTAAAAAACAAAACTTTTGTTTTGATATTTTTCAGTGAGTCAAGGCGCATGCCATGCCAGGCAGATAGATGACCTGAGTTCCATTCCTAGGACCTACCCAAAGGTAAGGGAGAGCATCGGCTCGACTCAGAGCTCCAGTCCCGCGTCACTGCGTCTGCGCCCCACCCCCATCACACACGCACACGCACACGCACACGCGCACACACACACACACACACACATAATCAATAAGCTAAAAAAACAAATTTAAAAAAGCAGCCAGGCGCTGGTGGTGCACGCCTTTAATCCCAGCACTTGGGAGGCAGAGGTAGGGGGATTTCTGAGTTCAAGGCCAGCCTGGTCTATAGAGTGAGTTCCAGGACACCCAGGACTACACAGAGAAACCCTGTCTCCAAAAAAAAAAAAAACAAAAAAAAAAGCAAAACACGCACTCACAAACAGACTCTACCTGAGTGCTTCAGGCTGCTCTCACGGCCTTGAGGCATTTTTTTACTCATATTCCTATGCACAGGACCTGAGTTTCCTGCTGGGTTTTTGTTGCTGCTTTTTTGAAACAAGGTCTCACTGTGTAGCCTTGGATAGCCTGGAACTTGCACTTAACCCAGGCTGACCTTGAACTCTGAATCTTCTTGCCATGACCTCTGAAGCACTGGGATCGGATTAAAGGCATGTGCCACCAGCCCAGGCTTCAACTTAAGCCTCCCACTGTCTTCAATCTTGTCTAGTTATTAGATGGACTTGACTTTGTAAAAACAAACGAATAAATAGGGCTGGACGTGGTGGTGCGTCCCTTTAATCTCAGCTCTTAGGAGGCAGAGGCAGGTTGATCTCTGAGTCTGAGGCTAGCCTAGACAACAAGGTGAGAAAAAAATGGATAAAAGGTAGAGTGATTTCGTCTTAACAAATTAATTGGTTTTTAGGAATAATCTGTTTTTAAAACTGTTTTTTTTTTAAGTCTGCATGTGTGTGTTTGTGTGGGCATGTATGTGCATGTACATGCATGCAGGTGCCACAGAAGTCCCCTGAGTTAGCCCATACACTATTTGGGGTTTTCTGTGTTTCTGAGACAAGCTCTTGATATGGAACCCAGGCTAGCCTTGATTTTGCATGAGAAATGGGACCCAGGCAATACATGGGCAACTTTGCAGGAGAGGGCAGGCTATAAGGAGAAGGTGGGGTGCAGCTTGCAAGGAGACCTGGGTTCTTGCCTGCCCCTCCCCCATCATTTAAGAACTGTGTGGCTTTTATAAGTTCCTTTACTTTTATGAGCTCCATTTTCTTTTGTTTTTAGATTGTGTGTGTGTGTGTGTGTGTGTGTGTGTGTGTGTGTTGCATGTGTGTGGCTGTTAAAATACAAATTGCAGGAGTCAGTTTTCTCCTCCTACCATGTGGGTCCTGGGGATCGAACTCAGGTCATTGGGCCGGGCAGTAAACACCTTTACTCACTGAGTCACCATGCAAACCCCCACATTCTCTACCTTTATCAGGAAAGAACACATTGTCTCTTCTAGCTCTAACACTCTATGATTACCATTGAGCCAGAAGAAAATGAAATTCCCACGATGAAAATCAACCTTCAGTCATCCACAGCCTGTTACAAGCCTAAAATAGGAGTACCAAGTCTCAGCTCTCCCTTGGCTTAGTTCTCTTGTCGAGGGAGTTCTGTGATGGGCGTGGAATCCAGACCCTCTGTAGAGAAGACTTAAGCCTGTGCAGCCTCATGCTCACAATGAGTCTGGGGATGGCGTTGGGGTGGGTCCTCACGTTAGGCTAGGTAACAGCAGCCCTATTCAACACAGTTAGGAAGTTGCTGAGCAAGCAAACTGGCGGTTACAAAGCCTGCGGCTGCCACAGATCAAGCCAAGCATGAGGTCAGAGCACTGGAAAATTAGGGTGGGCCCATGGAGAATTCTGAGAGCAGAGGTCAGCCACAAGCGGGACATAGAGTCAGACTGGATACCCAGAGGCTAAGAAACCTCCCATTCCCAAAGCCTCGATGGGAAGGTGGATGCCTGATGCCTTCCCTGGTGAAGAGAAAGGGAGGGAGGGCCCAGGCAGTGAGCTCCTCACCCACGCACCCTGACTGCTTAGCTTAGTCTCACCTAACTCCAGCACCGGGCTGGAGACCTTGCCCTTTGTGAGAGGAAGCTCAGGAATAGTTGTTGCCTCAAACTGACCTTGGTGAGTTCAAACCTCAGGGGTCATCACGCAGCATCAAACTAGTCTCAGAACAGATGTTTCCTATCCCTGGGATAAGCAGAAAGTGTCTCCAGCAGTGAGCAGAAGAGCAGGGCTCATAGGAGCATCTTTGGCTTAGTGGGATAGTGAACAGTGATGAAGAATTCGGCTGCTGATACCCCCAAGGCTTGCTCTCTCCAGGCTGGCAGCTCAAGGCACCACCCTCCCCGTTTCTGCCCTCAGACTAGACCCTTCCTAGAAGAGAAGCTGTCAAAACCCACAACAGGCACACAGACCCCAGTGACGTACTTTGTCTCCTTTCACAGAGACTGTGGTCTTTTGTAGCAGAATAGTGATGAGTTTCGTCTCCAGAGACACTGTGGGACAGTCACAGGGCTGGTGGGGTGTTTCCTGAGGGATGCACAATTGGTCCAAACTCACCTGTATTAGTTTTGCTGTTGCCGTTTTGTTGCTGCTGCCGAGAAAGCAACGTAAAGAAGGGGAGATTCACATTGGCTCAGTTTGAGGGTACGACCCATCATGGCAGGCCTGGCGTGGAGGAGGGAGTATGAGGCACTCGGTTGCACTGCATGTGCCAGCAGGGAGCTGTTGAGGATTGCTTCTAATGCTTTGATTTAATCAGAAATCTGTGTGTCCAAACACTGAAGGTCCTTGTCCCCGGTTGGTTTTTGATCAAGCAATAAAGATGCCAGTAGCCAATGGCTGGGCAAAGAGAGACAGGACAGGACCTTTAGATTGGCACAGGCTAGGAACTGAGAGGGGCGAAAAGAGATCACCATGAGGCGGTGGAGATGGAAGGATGTAAGAGCTGCAGGGGAGAAAGCCAACCAGCCGTGTGAGAATTCTGGTGGGTGGCCATAGGCCACTTCCCCGATTGGGCCTGGGGTAGCAGGGGAAGGTTTAGGAGTGCCCAGTCTCTGGGCTTAGCCAAGGCATTTCAAAAATACGACAATGCATGTGTGTGTGTTTCACTTGTGGATCCAGAGTTCCTGGGCGGGTGGCTGGGAGAGCATGACCTGCTGGGAGCACAAAGCAGTGTGGATGAAACTCCATGCTGCAGGGAGCACTGGAACTCCATGCTGCAGGGAGCACTGGAACTCCATGCTGCAGGGAGCACTGGAACTCCATGCTGCAGGGAGCACTGAAACTCCATGCTGCAGGGAGCACTGAAACTCCATGCTGCAGGGAGCACTGGAACTCCATGCTGCAGGGAGCACTGGAACTCCATGCTGCAGGGAGCACTGGAACTCCATGCTGCAGGGAGCACTGGAACTCCATGCTGCAGGGAGCACTGGTGTCCAGTTGGCTTCCTCCATTTTAGTCAGTCCATGGAAGAGAGCCCCCACATTCAGGGTGGGCCTTAGCTCCTCAGTTCCCTTTCTGGAGATATATAGACACACCCAGGGGTATGTCTCTAAGGTAATTCCAAAGTGACTCATTTGACAATAAAGACTGACCACCATAAATATGGAGTGAAAGATAATTCCCAACCCAGTGCCTGACAAGGAGTCATAGTCATTCAAAGACCTACGCAGAGTAGATATTATTGTTGTTGTTGTGATTATTATTATTATTATTATTATTATTATTATTCAGCCAATGGTACTCTCTTAGCTGTGAGTGAGTGGCACTCTTCCATCTCGGTTTCCTCTCCCGGTCCTGTCTGCTCTCTCTACAGGGTCAGATCTTGGCATTTCTGTTCTCACTGTGTAAATGGCTCTCCAGCGAGGCAGAGAGTCACAACCACCTTTGATCCCAGCCATCAGGAGGCAGATGCAGATTACAAGTTTGAAGCCAGTCTGGGATACATGGTGTGACCTTGTCTCAAAATAGTAGCAATAGTTAATAATGAAATCAACAAAAAAAAATTTTTAAAGTTACTAATTAATAAAATAAAATGTAGCAAGGGGAGCACCCCAGTCCCATATGTCAATGACAATGGGTATTAAATAAATGTCTTTAAGATAAAGGCACATCTAAAGTATGGTTATGTTCTGACTGGTGGGTGAAAACCGGGACCAGAGGCTGGAGGAAGAGAAGCCCATGATTTCCAGGGGAGTGAATACTGTCTCCCTCCTGCGCCTCTATACCACGTGACTACCTGAATAATAATGAGAATGGACTGTCCTGGGCCTGTATCCAGACACTGACTCGTTCTAACACTGTTTCTAGGAAATGTTTCAGGGGGGCTATTGAATGACTGTTGCAAAGAAAAAAAAATATCTGGAAACATTTTCAGGCTCTTTATTTCATTTTTATAGGCATAGTCATCCCAGGTCTTGACGAGTCCCGAATGCCGCGGCCCACTTAGGACCGGATGTTCTGTTACCAAAACAGATGAAAGGCAGCTGCGGGGCAACACTGCCTCGCCGCCGATCCTACTGAGCATCCCTCCGTGGATTGCCTCTGCAGCCGCCTACGCAGGATAAACGCCAGGCCCGGGGCTGAGGCGGGTGGGCAGAGGGTCACAGAGGGGTCGTCAGCCCCATTCAAGACCGTAAGGAGCCCATCAGGTCATAACAGAGCAGACCCTTTCCTTGGCGTTGAATGTGGATGGTTTCTGTCCCTGTTGCGACATCATCCTGACTGGACTTGGAACCTAACAACGCCGTGACAAGGTTAAGAGTCGAGCAACAGCGGCGGAAGGAGATGGATGCCACCGGGCAAAGGTTCCCGCCGACTCTGAGCGGTCACAGCCTGTACACAAAGCCTGTGTGAGCACGCCTGGGCCTCATCTCAAACTTACCCCGTTCCTGAGACTCTGAGGTCAAAGGGTAGCTGTTCTCTCCTGGGTCCGACTCAGGCTTCGGTCACCTGGAACTCGTTCTCACAGCTATAGGCTTTGGATTTCTGGGCGGTCCATGCCTTAATGTCAGACCCCTTTACCTCTATCTTTCTTTTCAGTTCAGTTGGGGTAATTTTTTTTTTCTTTGTGTTTAAACCCGTAGGATAAATAGCTGTTTTCTTCCCTACTCCCTGGATTCTTAAATGCCACGCGTTCTAAAGGCCCAGACACTCCCCTCTCTTAGAGAAAAGAGCTTCAAGGCCGGCCGGCCAGCAAAGCCTTCCTGCTAAAGAAGTTTGCAGCCTGCCTCCAGCTGGGCCCCCAGAGCATTCCTCAAGTCCAGCTAGAGACTTTGTGTGGCCAATCCCCAGAGGAGCTCACAACTGGGGACCAGACTCGTGCCCCGGTTTCCTGCTTGGAGACACCCTTTCTCGCACAGGGGTCGAGAGCCAGAGCCTCACACATGCGGGCTTGAGAGGAGATGTTTTCTTAACAAGTCTTTTCTCTCCCCTGAGACCGAGAGAGTTTGATCCCCAGACCTTTCAATCCTTTAGCAGATGTCATAAACCACAGCTACATCCCATATTAAAGGACATCCAAGTGACTAACCCTGTCCACTGGCCCCAGCTGGCCTGGGCAGTCCGCCAGGGTGGGTGGGAAGTGCATGCGGAGGGTGCTGTCTCCACCCCCTGAGAGCCCGTGTGAGCACAGAGGCCTGCATCCCAGCTCCTGCTCACAGCACGCAGGCCATCCGGGGTCGGCCTCCTACTGGACCTCAGTGCCAGCAGGAAAAGGCGCATGTAAAATTAACGCAGCCCCATCTTTCTTCTTTCTTCTTTTCAAGTTATTGTTTTGCAAGCGTTTTCAGTATATATTCAAGTGTGTGTGTGTGTGTGTGTGTGTGTGTGTGTGTGTGTGTAAGGTATGGGGACGGATTTTGTAAGGAGGCTGGTGGAGGAGGCTGGGCACTCAGCTAGACAAGTGGGGAGATTCCTGTCATTGATGGTCAGGAACCCACTGCAGCTTCCTCCCAGTGATGGACACAGATGGATGTCAAAGAACACTGAAGGCCTGAACAGAGGTGTCACCGCGTTCAAGGGCCTTCTCTCCACGAACACCAGCATTGCTCCACACTTGAGTGTGTCCCAGTACGGTACAACCTAGCCACGCAGGGTAGGTGCTCTCTGATCACACCAGGGGCCACACGTGCAGCCTGATAGTAGGAGAGAGACACAATCTGTGTGGTGAGGTCCCAAGCACTGAGAGACCCTAGTCTCTCCTGTATCCCGCTCAGCCTTGGGCTACCTGAAGGTCACCTCAAAGCTTCTCCTTTGGCTCTAAATTAGCAAGGTTTGCTCTCTCCAAAAATACAAATGCTTTCAGGGCAAGAGAGTGATTCTAAAATACTTACTATGTGCTCAGAGAGATGGCTCAGTAGTTAAGAACACTTGTTCTGACAGAGGACCCAGAGTTCTGTCTGTTCCTAGCAGCTACATATGGCCCACAGCCATCTCTAACTCCAGTTCCAGGGCGTCCTAAGCACTTTTCTGACCTCTGCAAGCTCACACACAGCCACACACACACACACACACACACACACACACACACACACAGAGAGAGAGAGAGAGAGAGAGAGAGAGAGAGAGAGAATGCTCACAAAATAAACAAAATTATAATCATGATAAATCAAGCGTTGCCTATGACTTTAAATACAGAGAGCTTCAGATCCAAACACCAAATGGGAACATTTTACAAGCCATTTAATTGGTTTTTCTTTTCTCATTTGATGAATTTTAGATGCTGGAGTTTTTTTAACATAAAAATGAATTGTGAATATTTTTAAAGTGTTTTAAACAAACCTTGGAGAGAAAATTTACCCCCTTGCTACAGTCGCGTATATTGTGCAGCAAGCAGGACCATACTGATGATGTGTGGTTGTCGTAGGGGCGCCTGTGTGCACACTGCACGTGCATGTGTGTGCACACGGCTGCTGTAATGAAGACAGCACAGTTCTCTGCGTACCGCGTGCTGCTTGCTTGCTGTCTATTGGAAATTTCTTTTCTAGCCGGGCATGGTGGTGCACGCCTGTAATCCCAGCACTTGGGAGGCAGAGGCAGGCAGATTTCTGAGTTTGAAGCCAGCCTGGTCTACAGAGTGAGTTTCAGGACAGGCAGGGCTACGCGGAGAAACCCTCTCTGAAAAAAAAAATCTTTTCTGATGGAACTTTTCTTTGTCTATATTACCCCGAGTTTCACAAGATAAATTTAATTAGCTAGTCAGAGTGGTGTCTAGCCAGGAATCTCAATACTTGGGAGACATAGACAGGAGGGTAGAGAAGAGTTCTAGGCTACCTAACAGGATGATGTTTCTTGAGAGAGAGAGAGAGAGAGAGAGAGAGAGAGAGAGAGAGAGATTCATGTATCTATTATATGTGAGTACACTGTCACTATCTTCAGACACACCAGAAGAGGGCACCAGATCTAACTACAGATGGTCGTGAGCCACCACATGGTTGCTAAGATTTGAACTCAGGACCTTCGGAAGAGCAGTCGATGCTCTTAACTGCTGAGCCATCTCTCCAGTCCAGGATGATGTTTCAAAACAAACAAACAAACAAACAAACAAACAAACAAGTAGATGCCAGTGAGATGGGTAAGAAAGTAGGGAAGCTTGCTACATCAGCCTGGCGACCCGAGTTCAATCCCTGGAAGCCACAGAAAGGAGATAACAGAGAAGTGATGGCGTGAGAGTGTCTTCTGGCTCCACTCTCACACGATGGCATGCGTGCACACACTTACACACACACACCAAACACACGCTAATTAATAATTCATTTAAAAACCAAGTCAGTGGTAATTGCACACCCCTTTAATCCCAGCACCTGAGAGGCACAAGCAGTAGGCAGATCCTGTGAGTTTGGGCCAATCTGGTCAAGTTTCAGGCTGGCCAGAGGTATACTGTGAGATCCTGTCTCAAAAACAAAACAAACTCCCCACCACTACCAGACATTACCATGAGTCTTTGTAGTTAGTTTGTTGGTTTTTGTTTTGTTTCAAGCCAGGGTTTCTCTGTGTAGCCCTGGCTGTCCTGGAACTCACTCTGTAGACCAGGCTGACCTTGAACTCAGAAATCTGCCTGCCTCTGCCTCCCAAGTGCTGGGATTAAAAGCGTGTGCCACCACTGCCCGGCTTACCATGGGTCCTAAAGTGGGCTTTGGGCTGCTCTTATTGAATTTTATTGCTATTGAGTTTTGCTGAGCAGTGGGTTTTGAAGGTAGTATTGCATATCATCCCCTCCTCCTCCAGTGATGGACATGTCCTGGGGGCCGTTGCCCTGGGCAGCTTTCTGTAGCCACTGAGCATTGAGCACGGGATGATTGGGAATAGGAAACGGGTGCTTTGAACGCTTAGGTTTCCCTCTCCCTTTCTTAGGTAGTACTTTTACCTGATTCCCCTTTTCTTCTCAGGCCAGGTCTTGCTGAGTAGCCCAAGCCAGCCTCAGACTCTCATGATTCTGCTTCAGCCTCCAGAGAGCTGGCATTACAGGAGCGTAGCATGTCTGTCTTAATTTTAGTTAACTTAAATGCCAACAGAAGCAGAGGTGACGACGGCTGTCTTCTGTATCGAGGAAAGCGTCTCTAGTCATTTCAGACTGAGTAGATTGCTTATTACTACCACGGGTGTCAAGATTCTGAAACCTGGCTTTTGAACCATGCAATTCCTTCCATTTTAGTTTCGTTACTTTGGACAAGTTACTCATAGTGCCCAAGGCTCACTTTGCTGATCTGTAGGTTGAGAATAATAACAGAAATACTTAGTTGTTTAGAGGAGTCAGTGAGTTATCATCTGTAAAGCAATTTGAACTGGGACTTGAGTGCACAACGGGTACTCAGTCTCTGTTAGAAAGCAATTTATTTGTAGCAGGGCATGGTGGCACACAACTTTGATTCCAGTACTCTGAGTTCTAGGCCAGCCTGGTCTATAGAGCTAGTTCGTTTTAGGACAGCTAGGGCTGCACAGGGAAACTCTGTCTCAAAAAAACAAACAACAAAAACCAAACAACAGAGAAAGAGAGAGAGAGAGAGAGAGAGAGAGAGAGAGAGAGAGAGAGACCCAGTGCTGAGAGGGGGCTTGGCGGGAAGACAGCTGACTTGAGTGAAGGGACCTCCATTATTCCTTCAGCAAGGGTGGGTCCTAAGCAATGACAAGAGCCTCTCCATCTTGCTTAAACCTCACCGTGGCCGATTGTTCCAAGGAAGGGGGAAGAACAGGTGGACGAGCGGTGTTCCTGCCTCTTCACTTCTCCCTCTCTGGAGGACACCGGGCCCCTTAAGTCCAGGTCCAGCTCGGTTCCCGGGCAAAACAAAGGCCTGCTTCAGGATACCTTTCCCCCACCCTGCAGCAGCCAGCGAGCATGGGGCTCCCAGGCCTCAGAGCCACCCCTATGCTGATACAGTTCTAAGGCTAGCTCCAGTAAAGATGTCACAGAATGACAGACAACCTTCCTGCAGGAGCCCTCCTCCCAGAGAAACAGTCAACACAGGCAACCAATTCGGGAGATGTAGCAGACATTTTTTTCTTGAGAGTTCTGTACGCATCTTGGGAGTCTATCGGGCCGCCCACCCATGCTGCACTGAGACCTGGAGCCTGGAGTATTTATAGTGGGTTTCTCTGGCTATTGCTATGACCTAAGACACTGGTTGGCCATATGTCTTGACTCACTATTCTCTAACCTCTGCCTCTGAGTGGTTCCTGGAGAATGAATGACAGAGTGGATCCTTGAATATTGATCTTCTTCCTTTTTAGATTTATTTTAGTTTATATGTTAAATTTAGTTTATTTTTTCCTGCATGTACGCAAGTGCAAGGCATGCGTGCTTGGTACCCTCAGAGGTTAGAAGAGGGTGTGAGTTCCCCGGAAACTGGAGTTCCACGGTTGTGAGCTCCCATGTAGGTGCTGGAAACCAAACCCTTGGTTCCTACAAGAGCAATGAGTGCTCGTAGCTGCAGAGCCATCTTTCCAGCTTTGGAACTGCATATCCTAACTGACACATCCTCTAACCATATTAAGATGCTCTACATGTGTAAGCAGTATTCATTCATTCATTCATTCATTCATTCATTCCTTTTTGCAGTGCTGGGAATAGAACCCAAGCCCTCATTCATGTTAGGCAAGCACTTTACCGTACAGAGCTACACACCCTCAGACCGTGACCAGGTTTTACACTAGAGAAGTGGTTCTCAACCTCCCTAACCCTTTGACACAGATCTTCATGTGGTGGGGATCCCTATCCATAAAATTATTTTCATTGGTACTTCCTAATTGTAATGTTGCTACTGTTATGAATTGTAATGTATTACACATTGATGTGCAGGATAGCTGACCCCTGTGAAAGGGTGGGTCGATCCCAAAGGGCTGGTGCCCCACAGGTTGAGAATCTCTGCGTTAGTGGACCACGATGGTCTCAGGTTTAAACTGGAACAGACCAGAGACCGTGACCAGCAGTGCGTGTTGTTTCCGGAAAAGGCACTGACTCCAGCCCTGGGTGTCAAGACAAGCCCCTGCCTTCAACTCCAAGCTCCAGTGTGAGTCTTGACTTCCTTTTCTGTTTCAGAACATCAGAGAGGTCCACTTTGGATTTCCAGGGTCCGGGAAGAATGCACACTTCCACCGCCCTGGGCTCTGGAAGTTAGAGAGCCCCTTTCAGCCTGCTGCAGTTTCCCAGCTAGGAGGTCACCAGACAGCCCATCTTCCTAGCGTTGGGAGACACAGTGGTGTTGGGAGACACAGTGGTTGCTCTTCCTGCGGGTTCCAGAAAGACCTGCTGACAGAAAGGTCCCCGGCAGTCCTCAGTCCTCAGAACCAGACCCATCCGGCAGCCTCCCAGGACAGTTCTGATCACCTCTGTCGCCTTTGAGTGGGGGGGATTTCCTTTCCCAGACCAACACCATTCAGAGGCTTTCTGGAGGCCTCTGTCCTAGTGCACTGAAGCAGAGCTGCCCCCCCCTTTTTTTTCTCCTACCAAATGTCCCAAAGGGAAATGACATTCACCAAGAATTTGGACAAACTCTTTTTTTTTTTTTTTTTTTGGAAGAAGAAATAGTATGAAAATTGCCCAGATCCTTGTTCCTCAAAGCATCCCAGAAGCAAACTGCAGGAAGCGATGGATTCCAGCATAAAGGACATCGTTTGCCTGCCTTATTATCTCATTCTCCAGCGGGGCTGACAGGACAGCTGCCCGTTATTACCGAGCACACCAGGAAGTGATTTGCTGCCAAACAGAAAAAGGAGAGAGGGATTAGTGTGCTCGCGCCACACAAACGGACCTCCTGCACCTGGTAGGCGCGAGCCTCTGATCCTCGTCTTCATAGGGTATGTTTCTTAAATCCCACTCACAGAGAAACAAAAACAACCCCAAAAGGCGCCTTAATGTCTTTGTAATTATGATAAGCATCAGCAACCATTTTTTGGTTTTTGGTCTGGGCTAAGTGAACTGGCGGTAGCCCCCCCCCCCCATCATGCTAATCTCTTCCTTGGGTTCTGTGATGTGAGGAGTTTTTACCCTTCCAAGTGGCAGACCTAACTGGTTCCAGCAAGATCAGTAACAGCTTAAGCCTCCTCCATGGGCAGTGTCTCCAGGCAATAGAAATCTCCCTGCAAGGTGGCAGAGCACCAACTGAAGTGACATTTCAAAGAAAAGAAGTAATTTCCTTCCCGGTTTCTCCATTTCTAATCATGCAAAGGGGGAGGGGGGCACACTCCTTGTGAGGCTTCAGGCTTCGGGGAAGACACAAAAGGGTGACAAGAGACCTTAAATGGCCTTCTTGTTCACAGCAAAAGTGAATTCAGTTCCCTCAGGCTGATCCCCAGGGAAGACTCCAATAAGTGAGGCTGAGATCCTTTGGGAATGCTGATAAGTTTTATGAGATGAATCTTTGAATTACTAAAAAGGGAAATATTAAGGGCTGAGGTGGGGTGGGGCTGGGGCTGGGCTGGGGCGGGGCTGGGGTGGGGCTGGGGTGGGGTTGGACTGGGGCTCAGTTGGGAGAGTGCTTGCCTAGCTTGCACAAGGCCCTGGGTTTGATCCCCAGCATCAAATAAACCCTTGCCTTTAGTCCCAGCACTCAGGAACTAGAAGCAGAAGGATCAGAAATTCAAGGTCATCTGTAGCTAGGCCCTGTGGCAACCAAATAGACCCATTTATTGAAACAGAATTTAGGTCCAACCTTTCTTTTTTTTTTTTATTGTATATATTCTATATTTACAATTCATTTCCCTTTTTCTGGTTCCCCACCCCCAAAGGTCCCACATGTCCTTTTCCCTCCCCCTGCTCCCGCATCCACCCCCTCCCACTTTACTGTTCTTGTACTCTCCCACAATGATGTTTTGGTCCATTCTAGCACCAGTGTCCACTCCTTTCTTCTTGTGAGACATCACTTGATATGTGATTTGTGTCTTTGGTGTTCCAAGCTTCTAGGCTAATATCCACTTATCAGTGACTGTATACCATGGGTATTCTTTTGAGACTGGGTCACCTCACTTAGTATGACATTCTCCAGCTCCATCCATTTCTCTAAGAATTTCATGAATTCATTGTTTCTAATGGCTGAATAGTATTCCATTGTGTATATATACCACATTTTTTGTATCCATTCCTCTGTTGAGGGACATCTGGGTTCTTTCCAGCTTCTGGCTATTATATATAAGGCTGCTATGAACATAGTGGAGCATGTATCCTTATTGCATGCTGGTGAATCTTCTGGGTATATTCCCAGGAGTGGTATGGCTGGGTCCTCCGGAAGTATCACGCCCAGTTTTCTGAGGAACCGCCATACTGATTTCCAGAGTGGTTGTACCAGCTTGCATTCCCACCTCAGGGGAAAAATTCCTGAACAGAACACCAATTGCTTATACTCTAAGAACAAGAATAGACAAATGGGACCTCATAAAACTACAAAGTTTCTGTAAGGCAAAAGACACTGTCAAAAGGATAAATCGGCAACCAACAAATTGGGAAAAAATCTTCACCAACCCCACATCCGACAGAGGGCTAATCTCCAATGTATACAAAGAACTCAAGAGGTTAGACCCCAGAAAACCAAATAACCCTATCCAAAAATGGGGTACAGAGTTAAACAGAGACTTTTCACCTGAAGAAATTCGGATGGCTGAGAAACACCTTAAAAAATGTTCAACATCACTAGTCATTAGGGAAATGCAAATTAAAACAACCCTGAGATTTCAGGTCCAACCTTTCTACTCAGTTGCCTTGTGAAAAACTGATTAGTAAAACAACGTAGATTTTCAAAATCCAGCAAAGGGCACGGAAGGCTCTGGGAACATTGAGCAGAGAGGCGCACAGAGAGTTTGAGTCTGCCTAACATCTGCAGTCGTGAAGGGAACACCTCAGCTCACCAGGCTCCCTGTGAGGGGTCTCAAGCGCACCCCTTCCTACCATTCTCAAACAGGGCTCCCCCCCTTGGGCGGGCACTGAGAACGGAGGACCAAACCTCTGTCGTGAGTCTCCTCTACAACGCCCTCTTTCCAGTGCTTTCAAACACCAAGTGTGTTCTCTTCGGTTTTGTTTCTTTTAATATTCAGTATTTACTTGGGTGGGAGGGGCAAGGTCTGCATGACACCATGACCTTGGCGTGGAGGTCAGGAGACATCCTGGAGTCAGTTCTTCCTTCCATCATGAGGACCTTGAGACTTGAACTCAGTCATCAGGTGCGGAGGCAGCCCTCGATTTTGAAATTTAGAGCCAGAACTTCTCAATTACCAAAGCCCAGGCGACATCTAATGAGGTGCTGCGTGTACTTCATATGGACATTTTTATGTTTCAAGGGGGATGAGTTAATGTATTTGAGTATAAGAGAGAGAGCACATGGAGATGTACTGGAGCACGCGTGCACACACACACACACACACACACACACACCATACACACACTCACACACACTCACATACACACACACACTCACATATACACACACTCACACACATACACACACACCACACACACACCACACACACATACACACACTCACATTCACACCACATATACACCCACATCACACACACACACACACACACATACACACACACACACACACATACACACACACACACACACACACCATGTGTGGCTCTCCCATAATCTGAATTACAATTCTGAATTACACTGGTACCTGGTTTCAGGGGTGTATACCAACCATTGTATCCCTAGCAACCGCCACCACCTGCTGAGCATTGGTTCCTCTTAGAACCACCCTCCCCACCATGCCCACCCATTCCACCCCTCCCCCTTCCCCCCATGACTCCAATCCTCCTCCACCATGGGGTCTTCTTCCCCTTCCCCTTCCCCTTCCCTCTTTCCACATGAATCTCCCCTCTTCTCTCCTGTCTGGCCCCCAGCCGTTCTCACACTGGGACCTCTCAAATGTCCTAGCTACCATCCCCCCTGCAGACCTAGGAAAGTCACAGGCCAGAGGAAACCCGGGACTGCCTGTTTTGGGGAAGCTGAACCGTCGAGCAAAAGGTTCGTCCTACTCTGAGTTTCCGATCACAGGCCCCGGCGCTGCTGCCTGGCATCTTGCCCTAAATCCTTGCACCACGGATGTTTCAGGTTTGGGTTCATTTTATTTTACTTATTTTTAACATTTGCAGAGTCTATCCTGGTGGAAGATCCCTAATATAAAAATCTAAAATCTGAGCTTCTCGTGAGAGTGAAGAGGTTTGGGATTTCAGGGATATTCAACTCAGACATTCCTGTCCACCCCTCGCCCATTACGCCACAGTAGACTTCTCTTTCCCCAGACTCCGAAAACCCGTCTGCTTTATGTTTATCTCTTTGCTAGCTGTGTCTGAGACAGGGAGAAACTTCCACAGGCTCCCACAACTCCACACGCCCACTTAGCATTCCCCGTCTTCCCAGCAGTGTGTGTCGAGTCTTCCGGTCCGGTCCGTGTGGGGTGGGCTGGGCGCCGTCTCGCCTGCTCGCCTGCTCGAGCTCATCGCTCAGCAGCGGTCTCTCTTAGTCCTGCGCCGCCAGTCATCCCTCACCAGCGCCTTCCCAGGCCCGGACCATCAGCAAAGGAAGACCAGCAGCCTGGGCTGGCTCTCACGGCCACTGCCTGCCCTTCAGAACTCCTCCACCTGCAGGCTTGCCCGGCTCGCCCCAAGCTCTGGGGGCGGGGTCCCTGCTGAGCCTTGGCCTTGGCCATTCTGTGTCTAGAACCTTGTCTGTTCCAGCATTTCAAATCTTCGCTCAGGCCTCAGCCTCCCCCACCCACCCCCACCCCCCACTCCACCCCACTCATGTCTACCCTCCCCTACCTACTCTACCTACTGCAGATGCTTCTGGGCTCTCACAGCCTTCTGCATTAAAACTCTAACCTGGCCCTGCTGTTTTGGTGATGTCTCCCCCACCACCAACGACCACTGATGTTTTGCCTGCATGTATGTCTGGGTGAGGTTGTCAGAAGCCCTGGAACTGGAATTACAGACAGGTGTAGCTGCCGTGTGGGTAGTGGAAATTGAACTCACAGCCTTCTGGAAGAGCCATCAGTGCTCTTAACCACTGAGCCATCTCTCCGGCCTCTTGTTAAGTCTTTTAATGAGTTAATTTTGCAGTGTTGAGGATCAAACCCAGGGCTCTGCGCATGCTAGGCAATTAATTGTTCCGCTTTGAGCTGCATCCCCATCCCTGCTCCCTATCCGTGCTCCCCACCCCTGCTCCCTATCTGTGCTCCCCACCCCTGCTCCCTATCCGTGCTCCCTATCCATGCTCCCCATCCCTGCTCCCTGTCCCTGTTCCCTACCCCTATTCTCTGTTCCCTGTCCCTGCTCCCTATCTGTGCTCCCTGTCCCTGTTCCCTGTCCTTGCTCCCTATCCGTGCTCCCTGATCCCTGTCCCTGTTCCCTGTTGCTGTCCCTGTTCGCTGGCCCTGCTCCCTATTTGTGCTCCCTATCAGTGCTCCCTGTCCCTGCTCCTAACACAGCAATTTTTTCTCTCATTTCATGTATGTTTTTGTCACATCTGTCATTTGTCTGTTTGCATCTTCACCCTCTTGCCCTCACTGAACTTTGTCACAATGCAGGAAGGGCCTCTATCCTGCTCCCCCCCACCTCCTCCCCCCCTCCCCCCCGCCCCAAACCCCCAACACCCACACCAGTGCTCAGAGCACAGCAAGCACTCAAGTCAAGCTGAAAACACACACACACACACATACACACACACACACACACCACACACCACACACCACACACCTATGCATTGGGCTTTATGTTATCCTTATTTTATACAGGAAAAAAGCCTGAGGCAGAAAGGGGTGTAAAAATCATGCCCGTAATCAAGTCACAAGGTAGGGAGAGCCCAGCAAGCCATCTTCTTTGATTCCACGGGCTGCTGCCTCAAGGGCCCTTCTGTGCGGCCTCCCTGAGGTGCCGCCTTGTGGTTTGGAACGAGCATGTTGAATTAGGTCCACCATAACTAAGCCACCATTCAGTGCGACTGTGTCTTACCACGGCCCCTCGGGAGACACAATAGCAGGGTAGGTTTTATCTAAGATCAAATGCTGTTCAATTTGCTTACTCCACAAGATAACATACCAAATAGCAAAGGGCTGGCTTTGCACTCGGCCCTCCACTCATTCGCCCCTTAAGGGAGGACCAAGCTGCTGAGGCTGTCCTGGGGGCTCCTGAAGTGGACGCAGCCAACGGGCAGGGTTCTCTTGAAAATCACCGAGAGGTGAAAGGGTGGCTGCATCAGTTTTGGAACACAACCTAGATCTTTCCTTCACACATCAGGCTTCTAAATGCCCTAGCCCCAGCTTGCTGCCCCTGGGTCCTGGGTGTGGCTCTGAGGCTGCTAGCTCGCTGATTCTCAACAGCCCTGCACAGGAATTTAGAAGGAATGTGTGCAGAGCTCAGTACAAAGCTCATGTGGCTTCGGGGACCGTTTTAATTAAATTAATTATCTCTAGAAGAAACACTTAGAGCTTCTCAGGCCTGAACAATAGGTACTTGTTCTCAGTTCTAATACAAGTCCCTTGTTCAGAGAATCCTCTTGTGAGCTGAGGATGTTATCTCACCAGATGCTTAAAACCCGCACACTCCGTGTCTGCCTTCAACGGCTCCTGCTCTGTCCTGCACACAGTGGAGAGACAATTACAGACAGCCGACAGCCTGGCAGAAAAATAGTCATGTAAACCTACAAACTCCTCCTACCCTTTTCTGCTGGTCTGCCTTGTATTCCCAATAGTCTCCTAGGCTACCTTCCGCCAGGAGAAGGGAGGAGGAGGAGGAGGAGGAGGAGGAGGAGGAGGAGGAGGAAGAGGAGGAGGAGGAGGAGGAGGAGGAAAAAGAGAAGGAGAAGGGCCCTACCCAAAATGGCCACGGCAGCCTCCCTGGAGATGTGGGGAGCATCGTCTTTGTGCTCTGGGCTGTTCCCATCACCTCCTCATGAACCCTTCAAGAACACGAGTAATTTAAAAAATGTTTGCATCCCGGGTCAAGGCAAAAGAAAGTAGTGACAAGGCTGACCCGTGCCATCCTATAAACTCTTTACACTGGCAAAGCAAGGAAGTGAAATAAACTAGCATCCTTCCCCCTACAACCTCTGACCCTTGCAGCTAGCCATCGTCTCTGGAACGGGCCAGCAGAAGAGCCTCCTCATGCTGAGGCCCACTTGGCAGAGGCATGCACTGTCTGGGCGAGTTCATTATGCTTTTGTAAGGGCTTCGTATTAATGTCCTCCCTCCCCTCCCCCCCCCCATGAAGCCTTAGAGTGTAACTCCATCCTTGTGCCTCGGGTCCCCCGATTGGCTGGGATTATGGGCGTGCCATTAGAAGTCCGTTTTGTGCTGTTCTTGATGATGTAGAAGCTTACCCTGGGCCAAAGCTCTCTGCCCAGCTTGGCCATTCACAGCTCTGCTAAGGAGTCTAGAGAGCTCGATGCAGTTTCTGTATAAAGAGACAGAGGCGAAGCGGTAGTGTATCCCACTCTCTTCAAGGGGAACTTAATGATACACAATTTAGAGAGGTGGCTTTTTTCCTGTTATTCCCAAACTTGGGAGACTGAGACGGGAAGATCGAGACAGAAAGACCTTGAGTTCTTTCCAGCCCAGAGGAAGCTTCTACAAAGCAGCCAAGGCTTCACGCTGTAAGAGGCCAGGAGAGGCTATTAATGAAGGTACACGCTTCAGTAGCAGTTAAACTCCAGGGTTGAAGGGGTCACAAAGAGGCTTGCTTGGTCCCATGAAGAAAGTAAAGCCCAACTGAAGCAGGAGGAACCAGCATTTTAGAGATGTCAGTACCATGAAACAACTGGCTAGAGTAACAGAAGGCAGACCAGGAAAGCGTCCCAGGTCCTTGGAGGAGCCCAGAAGTTCATGAGTGAGTCTAGATATTGGACACTGAGTTATTTATGTTGTTAGAGTTGGTATTGATGTGCTCAGATTGTGACTGTGCCATGTTTTGTTTTGTTTTGTTTTGTTTCTTTCTTGGAACAATAACGTATTTAGCTTATTTTGATTTTACAACAGCCCATAGTTGTAAGACTTTGAAAATTTGAAGAGTATTTGAATGTTTTAGAGTCTGAGTTTTAAAGACTGTGAGACTTTTTGACGTTATCTATGCTTTATGTTACGATGCTAATATTGATATCATGGGGACAACAAAAAAGGAAAGGCAATGTTTCAACATTAACGCGTCTGTGATCAAGTTGGCTGGGGGTCAATTGCGCTGGCTAGATGGATGTCAACTTGATACAAGCTGGAGCCATCTGAGAAGTGAGAACTTCAATTGAGAAAATGTTCCCACCAGAATAGCCTGTGGGCAAAACTGTGTGGCATAGGCTTGACTGCTGATTGGTGCGGGAGGGCTCGGCTTACTGTGTGTGATCGCTGCTAGGCCGGTGGTCCTGATGCTACAGGAAAGCAGGCTGAGCAAGCCATGGGGAGCGAGCGAGTAAGCCGCACTCCTGTAAGGCTTCAGTAACAGCTCCTGCCTCCATGTTCTTTGAATTCCCGCCTCTTTAAATTCCTGTTTTGGCTTCCCTCCTGGATATGTCAGCCAAATAAAACCTTTCCTCCCCAACCATAAAGCCATGGTGCTTCATCACAGAAATAGAAACCCAAACTAAGACAAATACTTTGAAGTTTTATTTAAAAAAAAAAAAAAATCAAAGTGAGGCTTGAGAGACGGCTCATGGGTTAAGGAGGCATAATGGTCTTACAGAGGACCCAAGTTCAAGTCCCAGCACCTACCCATGGAGCAGCTCATGATGTAACTCCAGGGCCATCTCTGATGCCCTCT